>JABXJD010000292.1:0-147500 GCA_013375575.1 Percina caprodes | reverse complement strand
ACAGCAACAATCACTGGCTCATGACCAAATGCTAAGGACATTCCCCAGTCTCAGCTGTGTTATGTGTTTAGTGCTGATTAGCACATGTTAGCATGCTAAAAAAAACACATACTCTGGTAAACATTATACCTGCTGAATATCAGCATTATAGCATTGTCATTGTGAGCATGTTAGCATGCTGAGTTTAGCATTTAGCTCAAAGCATTACTGTGCTACGTACAGCCCCACAATCACATGGCTGGTTATAATAGTTAGAAAATGACAGAGAGGAAAAGCAAAATGACAAAAAAACAGCAGAAAAAAAAGCCAGGCATTGACAGAAATGTGACTGATGGAGGTAGAACATTCCAAAAAATGTTTATATATTTGGCAAGATTGACAGAAATGGAGATATAAAGTTCGATAAAATCATCTCAGCTTTCTGTGAAAATGACACGGGAGGTTCAGAGACAGATTTATTCTGTTTCTGTTTGGGTGCAGGAGCTCAGCAAAGACAACGAAAGCAACACAGTCAATCATTTGTGTATTCCCCCCCCCCCCAGGTGCAGACATCTGTAAAAACTGGATTTCCTTAATTGTGTATCCACTAGTGTAACATCCCTCTGAGGAACAGTAAATGTATCTCTTTGCTAAAACACACAATCACAAATCCATTGTAATACCTGACTACACTTCCTGTAAATTAGATCAATGACTCTGATTACTGTACCATAGCACTTAACATGCAGATTAAATTCACGTGGCGATTTTCACTGAAAGTGTTCTAGGTCAATATCTCAAGGTTTTTTGGACATGGAAGAGAGGGGGATGCATAACAAAAAAATCATTATGAATGGATGACTCATCTAATTTGCCTAAAGTCATTTTGTACTTCTCAGCTAAATGGATCAAAGGGGGAAATGCAGCAAGCAAAGAAAGTATCTCTTTCCCACTATTACAACCAACTAGCAGACGATTGGAGCACTTCATGGTTACCTTACAGCAATTTATGTCAGTCAGTGGATGGGAAATCTATGTGAAATGGCTCTATGGGTGACAAACAATTAAGATAAAATGTGGTAGAAAAGAGTTCTAACGTAAAAGAAAAGCAGTAAAGCAACTTGTTGATCTATATATGAAATAGCCACTTTACAAAATGACCTCTGCCACGTTTGTGATGGTCTGAAGCCAATAAATTGAATCCAGTTCACCTAACAGAATAACAGAATAATCTGGATGGGAATAACTTCACATGCAAATTATTTCTCTTCTTCTGCCCTCAGCCGTCTTGACAGATTTTTGTACTCCTTTTTAGCTTTGCAATGATAATGATTCTGACTTGCAAAACAACAACAGACTACACATGTTTGTTCCCTAGCTTACAGATAATGCACTCAAGTATGGAGCGCCAGCTGTTGCCTGCAGTACAGTATGCTAATTGCCACCGTTTTGAAAGAATAGATATGCACACAAGCTTACTGTATTGCCTCAGCCTGTAAGATGTAGTGTGACGGGTGGAGCGTGTATAAAATACACATTTAGGCATCGTTTAAAGTTGTGCTGAAATTATAATGTATGTTTTCTGTCACTTAGATTTGATATTACATTTTTATTTCAACAGCTTGCCCATTTCCATATTAGGAAACCGTGAAGCATTATCGCTGTTGTGCAGGTGACACCATCTGATAGTATGACACAGAAGTGTGTGTTGAGCTAGAGAACTGTAAAAAGGATGCACTCATCTATGTCAGCCAGTTGATTTCTTAAAAACTTACCAACAAATGTTAACGTGTGTGCTGTGTGCGGTGCTAAGATGCTGAGTGGTGTTGTTACACCACCCGTAGTCCCCTAACTCCACTTCTCTGATACCACTGCTTCGTAATCTTAAGTCTGTGACTTGGCTTGCAAGCTGCGGTTCCAACAGAGCAAGTTTTTCACGCTGCATGCTCCCTAGTGGCTCACATGAAAAAGGCAATTTTAAATATTTATAAGACACTGAGGTCTGTCCCATACCATGACCCACGCTCCAATCCAGTACAACTATGGCGTCAAAAGCTGCAACCAACGTTGAATCAACACCTTTCTGACACAAACCCTTAACTGATTATTGCATATATTCTATATATTAGAGTATCCCAACTCTCTAAATTACCATCTATGTGTTGTGTGCCTTTTGAAGCTTTAAATCTGCTGTAGTTACAAGAGATTTAAGTAGTACAGTACGCCACATTAAACAAGCTCTTTATCTTATCTTTTTACAAAATGAAGTGGCTAATATGCATTTAATCTTAAATATTATTTACCAAATGTATTTGTGTATCTCTAAAAATCACCCACAATAAATTGTTTCAAGTTTCATTATGCATGCAGTACCTATTGATGTTACCAATGTAATATCCAATTACCACTTTATAGCTCGATGGATAGATAGATGGATGGATAGATGGACTTTTATAAATCCCAAACTGGGAAATGACTGTGTAACAGCAGAAAGTTACAAGAACAGACAATACAAGAAATATACTGGAAATAACAAATAAGATAAATAAAAATACAAAGATAAGATTACATACCAGAACATCTACTCAAAAAATATACTTGGAGGAATGAAAATAATGTATGTGTATATATACATACATTCAGATATACAACCTACATACAGTGTACTGTATATATAACAAAAATATGTATAATATTAATGAGAGAGTTGAATTTGTCTAGTTCTATATGCGTGGGTTTTGTCAGACATAATTCATTTACATATACTGATCACGGATCCTGATGATATTTTTTTAGGCCCAGATCCTAATTACTGAAATATTAATATTACAGTGATTTAAAGCCATATCACCCAGTCCCATTTTATTATCTCACAAGAGATACACACACACACACACACACACAAACACACACACACACACACACACACACACACACACTCCCCCATAACAACCTACTTGTTTGCACAGTTTTCTCACCCAACACTTCACCTGGCCCTTGCTGTCAATGGATGTTGGCCTTGTAGGCGCACACACACACACACACACACACACACACACACACACACACACACACACACACACACACACACACAGAATGCAGGACTATTGATTTGCGCTGTGGTCGAGCAGCCCTTACTGGCCTTACCCCTCGGGTGAGACACACAATCGGCAGCGGATGTGCTGCTCCTAAACTGTCCCTGGGCACCATTTCAAATCCCTGTAGATTCTTGATATTGATTTGAACCATTTCTCCCTCCGCCAGCATCTTCTCCTCCTCTATCATGTCCCCTTTTGCTTCTTTTTCATCCGACCTTTGTTGTTTGGTTTCTTATTCCCATGGGAAAGTCAGTGATAAATGAAAGACAGGCATCAGTTCTTTTTTTCTATGTTAAAGAAAGCAGCCGTAGAGGAAGAAAGGAGGGTGGAAAATCATGCCGAGTCAGATCTAGTTACCTTTGTTGCGGTGGCAGGGGAAAGCACTGTCATGCAGCGAGATATAGAGGAGGAGAGAAAAAAATATTAGGCTAGTATGATTGCATCAGGGCCCCTCGCAGAAATACCCACTTCCATGCTCTGCTATCTCGCTGTCATAGTGAGGTTTCAACATTGATTCAATCAAACCTGCATATGTATTAAATAAGAATTAATATGTTTTTTAAACAGAGGATGGGATTCAGTGCAGTGGAGAAATTGGTTTTGTGTACAGTGGCTGTTTTACATTTTCTTGACAGGTGAATAAAACGGGTTACAATTTCGTGGCTGAGTTTCTTCATTTCTGCTGAGTGAGACCTCTCTCTCCTCCTCCTTCCCCCCTTCATGTCAATTTCTCCTTCCTTCCTTCCTTCCTTCCTTCCTTCCTTCCTTCCTTCCTTCCTTCCTTCCTTCCTTCCTTCCTTCCTTCCTTCCTTCCTTCACTCACTCTCCATCTCTCTCAGCTGGTTTTTGTCGGACTGTTTAATTGAAGTAATGCTGTTAATGATGTGTGAGTGGTCTCTCTTTTCTCTTGCGTACACACACACACACACACACACACACACACACACACATTGATGGCAGGAGATAAGGCTGCTTCATTAGAGTTGGCACAGCAAAGGCAAGACAGCGGTGGCCTACAGGCACAGCCGACCTCGCCGTGGGGGAGCAGGAGCTTTAAACACTAATTAGGATGACTTTGGGAGACAAAACAGGTAGGGAGGGGGAGCAAGACCTGGGATTTGGAAAAATACAGGAGGGAAGGAGGGACGGCATAGGTGATACATTCAAGTAAAAATGACAGGAGGAAGAGAGATAAAGACATGAGGAATGACAATGACAGAAAAAGTCACAACAGACAGAGACAGCAGGAGAAGAGGAAATCATGGATAATTTAGACAGACAGAGAGTGAAATTTAGAGAGTGAAACTGGCAGCTTTACTGCAATCAGACAGGTCTTGCCAGAGAAGGGAGGCGTATGAGGCATCTAAAAATACCCGAGTACCTGATGTGTCCATACCGCTATTACATGGGAGCTGTACATGTCCAGGGTGCTTGTTCAGAAATATAATTTGTCACTCATTACTTCCTCTTATTTCTGGCTGGGATAGAAAATGGTAATTATGCTCGTCTGACGTCAGTGACTGCGTCAGACGTGCCAAGTATCTATTTAACATTCTTGCATAAAAAACTATAGTTTTTTTCTTAAATAAGGGTTTGATCAGGTAGGAATAGTACTGAGCCACAACCTGCTTACACGTTTAACATGAGAATGCCATGACTGCACCATTATTTTAAATGGGAAGTAAAGAAGTGGGACAGCAGGTTTTTTCCGTATTTGGAGTCTGACACTGTCACCGGGCTGTTATGCAGAAGCAGGAAATCATTAAATGGCTATCTTAAGCAAAGGATTGAGTGGATGTTGAAGGGATAGTTTGACTAAAATATGTAATGCTGCTTTATTGTTAAGAGTTGGATGAAAAGATTGATACCTCCAGACTCAGTCTCTTCCTTGAGTCTCTGCTGATTGCCTGGCAACCTCACAGTGATGATGGGACTCCTGGAAGTGACTGCCCTTGGCAAAGAAATAATGGTGAGCTCTACAGGTGATGGTAGACCGAGACAGGCTAGCTGTTTACCCCTGTCTCCAGTTTGTGCTTCGCTAAACTAGCAAATCAATAAGTGTAATATATTTCCCAAAATGTGGAACTGTTCCATTAAAGAATTTTGGACATTTTACCTGTATTTTGATGGTTAAGCATATTCCGCATTTTCTTAATTTTCTTGGGTCATAGTATTTTTTTTAACAAAGTCCAAGATAAAAAACTGGATAGTTAAGATAGATAGTTAAGTTACATTTAGGGAGGTTAATGGTTCAAGGACATACTGTATGTGACGTCCACTTAACAAAAGTATCATGCTTTCATTTAAGGGAAAATAAATCTAAGGCATATGGACTCCTGCGCACCCACACGTTTACAACAACCTGCACGCACACCCGGCCTGCCAGTCTCCTTTACATAACCAACCACATTCAGTCTCACCACTGAATCAATAGAGTGTAGGTGCTGTAAGATGGTTGCTATGGTGCATACTGACCAGCTGGCAGTCTGTTATGTGTTAGATTGAACAGTGGCGTGAACAGAGCTAAACTGTACGGCTCTGTGTGCTCCATGTCTGTGGTAATATTACACAATACCTGCTGAGGAGGCGCACTGTTTTACTACTTTCAGCAAAAAGTCAAAATACTCCTGGAAAACACACATACACAAAGTACTGCTGCAGCATGTCATAGATATGGACACATACTGTATAGGCCTAGCACATCCAATTATACTGTAAACACACAAGCTTATGGAAACGTGCAAGACCTTATGTGCAGGTCATACAGACACATTGGTACATGAACACACTTCAAGAGCTGATGTATACTAGCACACTTAACGCACATGACCGTGGACACACACACACACACTCACTCACTCACTCACTCACTCACTCACTCACTCACTCACTCACTCACTCACTCACTCACTCACTCACTCACTCACTCACTCACTCACTCACTCACTCACTCACTCACTCACTTTGCTTTGTTACTGCCATCAGTTCAGCCAAATCGCTGCTGGAAACGCTCCCGACTACAGCACCTCATGGGCTGCTTCAGCCAGATGATTGTGTGTGTGTGTGTGTGTGTGTGTGTGTGTGTGTGTGTGTGTGTGTGTGTGTGTGTGTGTGTGTGTGTGTGTGTGTGTGTGTGTGTGTGTGTGTGTGTGAGAAGAAGCAGGATGGGCTAGATTAGCTCAGGGCAACACACACATCTGCCTGCCTCCCAGACATCTCCTCTCTCTGGCTTCTCCACAGTGGCCTCCCTTCAGCAAATAACACCATTCATTATCTGCATGAAGCCCTGAAATCAGCTCCATGGAATAGATTTGTGTGTTGGTGAATACAGATTCCTTACTGAAAACGACCAACAGCTGCTATTGTGGGTAATCCTTGTAACAGTTGTCTTCAGTACTTCTGCTGCTGCCATGAAACTCACAGCATCAAAGTGCTTATAGTGAAATGTAAGTGTTTTAAAAATGACACTGAATAATGAGGTGAGACTGCAATGTTATGGGTGTTTTTATTCAGAAATGCTGAGTTAAGATAAGGAGCCTACAGCCATGCTAGCGGCTCTGTGAGGCTGTGCTTTGAGCTAAATATCAACATGCTCATGATGATAATGCTAACATGCAGATGTTTAGCATGTTCAATGTTTACCATCTTTACCATCTCACAGTAGCATGCTACATTAGTTATACAGTACATGTATTTGCTTTACTTTACTTTGTCATCGGCTTGCACCTAAAGCCTCATAATGTCTTGCTGACTGTATATCTGCCAAGCAGATCTGCATTCTGTCGTGTATTTAACTATTATTAGGCAGCATGTGAGAGCAGCCATTTCAATACATTGTACACAGGGGCCAACTACCCAGTGTCAGAGGGGTATATATATACATTTATAATCAGGGCTCAACATTAAGCGTTGCCAAATTCTCCTCAGTAGTGATTGGCTTTCCATCTCTGTCTGCACTATATTTTTTCCCCCAAAAAAGACACAGTGAATAGTTTGGTCAACTGAACTTCAAACCATACTGGACATTTAGTTTTGTGTTGTTTACTTAATGGAACTCCTACCTGATGTCATCCCTGGTCTCATCTCTACTTGATGCCATCGTTGACTTCATGTCTGTCTCTTTCACTCCTTGCCTATGTTCTAGTCCACTAAGACATACTGTATTGTCAAACAAACATTATGTAATAGATTGTCCATATTATTTTCTCCATATTAATAATATTAAGAAATGAATCTGTTGGTTTCAAGTGGCTCCCCTTACACTTCCACCTCATGTTAGACCTACCTGTTGCCTTCCCCTGTCTTTCCTGATCCACCATCCTCACATCTGAACAAAATGAACTCACTGATAAATATAGCCGCCTAAATTCAATTCTTAAATCAGCCTAGGGATTGCATCAGATAAGACAACTATTATGCAGTAAGGTTGTGCTGCTTTTGCAAATACATTTACATTTGGGATTTCAAAAAGTACAAATATGGAGAGCCACTTTATAGAGAGAGAGAGAGAGAGAGAGAGAGAGAGAGAGAGAGAGAGAGAGATGTGACCCTACACCCAACAGATGTAACTATAGCCTGTATGTCTGGCAGCACAGCTGTCATCAACAACTAATGGTAAAACAAAATCTATTAATGACTCCATTGTAAACCAGAGTTATGGCATAAATTATAATTTCCAGCTTATTGTCATTTATTATGCATGCTAACTTATATTTACCAGTTATTTTACCTTAATAAAATTGCCATGTGCCATGCATGGGATTGGACCATAGGGTTTAACCAAAATCTAAATGTAGCTATCAGCTGCATTGGTTAGCAATAAGCTAGCCATAAACCCCACTTTATCTGCTAGTGTTGGCAAACACTAGCTAGTCTGAGACTGTTAACATGAATATTTCCAAGCCTCCAAGTTTGGTAGCAAATCCATGAATGATAAACCAGAGTTATTGCATTTGTTATGTTTTCCAGATTCTTGTCATTTATTGTGCATGCTACCTTACATTTTCCAGTTTTCAGCTCAGCAACCTCAGTTTTGCATATGCTAAGGTAGCCGCAAAACCCCCATTTGGCTGCTACATTCCCAATGTTAGCAAGCACTAGCTAGTCTGTTAACATGAATATTTGCAAGTCTCCAAGCACAGACGTCACACTTTAAATCCTACCTGTAGCCTTTCACTTTCAGCCCCCGCTCCCATTTCTATGTCAAAATTCTATGATGGAATCTTATGAGATAGGGCGCCTACTCTTGCCTGTTAGTCTTCTAAAATGTTATATAACATGGAAATGCAGAAATGATTTAGAAACGCACAACAGCAGCAGCTTCATATAGACAATACCAAAAGTTGTAGTTTCTGTTCCTTTTTATCTCCCATCTACATCACACACTTTCTGTTTATATTTATTATCGGTATTTATATTATTTTATTACAAGTACTTACTTTTCAATATTTATAGTCACAGGTTAATATAATTTATATTGTGCTACCGACTCTTGCTTTACTACTCCAATTACACATTCAATTTAATTTTAACGTCACTTACACTGCAATATTACACTGTTTTCTTGTATCATGGCCGCACTTTAAAATATACTTTAAAATACCTTTATTTGACGCCATTCTGCTTACTTTCTGTCTACCTTATAATTATTGTTTATTGTTTTGCCTGTATTTCTTGTGTGTTTACTTGTTTGTGTGTTTTTTGCTGTATAGAAGATAATGCTGATGCTGTAATAAGGAAATTTCCCCGTTGTGGGATAAATAAAGTATAATCTAATCTAATCTAATCTAATCTAAGAAATATATATTTTTAATTTTTTTTACCATCGCTTTGGCAACCCCATGGCGCTGTGCCGCATATAGCGCCTACCCACTTTTTGCGCCACTGATTGTACATACTCCCAAACCAGATTCAAATCTGGATTTTTTGGGGCTGTGAAACCTTTATATTCTCATTCAAAAGACAACCATGGTTTGGTTTGTTGTATGTGTATGCTGTTGTACACACAGTATCTTGTTTAAATTAAAATCTCTACAATTGATTTCTCTTTATGAATGGGCCTGCATTTGTCTCAGTTGATTCTTCCCTCAATCGTTACAGGTCTCAGACTCTGTTCCATCAAAAAAAAAAAAACACGCCTCAGCCTGATTGTTCCACCTGCATGCATCGCAGTAGGATGGTGTTCGATGAATGATGAGCCTTGCTGTGCTGGGGGTTCTGTCAGACATAACACTGACTGAAGGTCAATTTTTGGTTCAGCAGACCACATATTTTGTGTCATGCTTTCAGAGCTTTAACATTGTTTCTTTTTTCAAACATTTGGCTTGCCGCTTTGGGTCCTCTGTCATCTTCCTGATCGAGGTCCTTCATACCCGATTACTCAACTTGATAACGCAGGCAGTTGTAGAAGAGTGAAGATACTATAGCTTTTCCAATTATTTTCTTTTTTTACTGAATGATTGTGTTGACCAACTTCATCTGGTTAATTGGGGACCATGTGTACTTTCTTTCGCTATGTTTGTGGCATTGCTCTGTGTATGACAATGTCTGTTTGCTTGGTCAGTCGGCCACCATTTTGTTCCAGACTGAAACATCTCAACAGCTAAGAGATAGATTGCCTTGACATTTTGTACAGTCATTCATTTTTTTTCATAACTGTAATGTAACTAAGTTTGAGAGACAAATAAACAAATTCTCAGTTTTCTTGGTTTATAAAAATGAACTCAAAACAGTCAAGTCACAAAAGATAGCCTAAAATGTATAATTCTTCACTAGTAACAAATGTATGAGCATTAGTTTGGCAATCCTACGTTACATTTCCTCTGTTCTTTGTGTAGATAGCTGACATACTGTTATGTTTTTAATTCACTTACCTAAAAGAAAGCTGCTTAATTTGGGGTTGTGACCTGTTTCCCCCTGTAATCCTCTTCTTCTCCTCTACGGCAAACACAATAAGTAACTGACAGATAAATATTTATGGGATCAAGCTGCATTGGGACCTTTGCCAGAGTTCCCTATGAATTTTTCATCCAGGGCAAAACTGCAGTAGCACTTTGGAAGCTGGCATCTTTGCGTACTTAATGTCAGGAAGCAGAGTGGGCCGATGTCATAATTACAGTATATCTCCAGTGATATTAATGCTTCAGGGCTATGGCAGAGAACACATGTCAGAAGGTTGAATTACATACAGGGGTACATTGTAAAGCACAGAGTTGTGGAGTGGTTACTGTAAGTGTGTTGTAATGCTAGGATTTGTTCACGTTTTATACCCTCTTCATTGCTTCCCTTCCATTCCACCATTACGGGTCAAAGGTGACACCACAGGGTAAGAGGTCAGACAATCAGACAGATATCAATGTGCAGGTAAACCCAATCTATTGTTGTCTTAGAAAGCCAAGTGGCCAACAGAGGTCTTGGTTCATGACAGAGGTTACAACCGCATTTTGTGTGTGTGTGTGTGTGTGTGTGTGTGTGTGTGTGTTCTGTTTACAAGGGGTCAGGCTCATTTGTAAGCTGTCAAACAGAGAAGCTCGGACAGAGATCAACAGCTGCTCAGAGGTGCTAGTCCTGCTTTCCTGGGGAATTGGGTTCAGTTTGATGTTTGGTACAAACAGGAGGGAATGATGGGGGGGCGGCAGGGAGGGGAGAATGGGTGATGAGTAAACTAGTTGGGGTACGCAGAGAGAGAGATAGAGAGGTTGCGAAGCTCCGCAGATTAAAGATTGATGGAATCTGGGAGAGCAACGATTTGTGATGATGTAAGAAAACAGAAGCTTGACTAATAGAAAATAATACCCCTAAATGAAAGGGAGGTGAGAAGAGAAGAGGGAAACGCTTTTCTGCAGCTTATAATCATCTGACTGTTAATGAATGCTCTTGTATGCAAATACAAGCCAACGTCTTCCAAGCTCTGGAAACTAAGCTGGCTGAATGGACCACAAAGGGAATGAAATGTGAAAGCTCTCGGATAGTCAAAAAGTGAGCTACATATAAATGGAGGACATTATTAATATGGTTTGGGGAGCTAGACAAGGACATTTTCCTAATCAAAGATTTGATTGCTCAGATATTGAGATTTCGTTACGGACTTTTGACACTAATTCAAATCACGACTACAGGGTTACGTTATGTCGACAAAATCCTAAGTCGTGGTATGTGTGATTTCATGACATGATATTGATATATGTATATATGTGTGATATAATGATCCCTGCAATGCTCATTAAGAACTTTTAATGGATAAAGTAACCAGACAGCAATGTGTTTTGGGCTTTCCCATCAAAGTAAAAAGTGTGCCTGGGGAAAAGTACTAAAATAAATTGATCTTTAAAAAAATAAATGGTGCCACACCACACCACATTCCATAATCAAATATAACATTTTAAATTTTTTTATAAATATTCATCAGTTACTTTTGATAACCACATGAACCACTCATCACACATCGGCATGAATGAGATCTAATGCTCAGCGCTGATTTTAAAAAGAAAAACAAAAGTCACTTTTAAAAGCTGGTTCGCCTGTCACTCCTGTTATTTCCTTACAAGAAAGTAGCATTTAAAAGGCTATTTTTTAGTCCGGCCCAGTGCTCACTGTGCAAAAAGAGCACAGGGGCTACATTGCATCACGTCCAGTAAACCTCACGAAGCCTGTTTGGAACCGGTTGGCAGTGTTGCGTAAAGTACTTGAAAGCAATACTGGAGTAAAAGTACTAGTATCTTACAAGAAAATGACTGTTAGATGTTAAAGTCACATTTTAGAATATTACTTAAGGTATCTGATAATAACTGTACTGTAAGTATCAAAAGTAATTATCTGATTTTAAATGTACTTAACTATTAAAAATAAAAGTAAAGTAAGCTTTGATTATGAACTTTATTGTGGCTTCCTTAGAGTAAAGCATAATCAAATACATTCAAAGTCTGACATTAACAAAGAGAAAACAGAAACAGACCTTTCATTTTCTGTGAGGAAGAAACTTTTACTCCAATGTACAAAAACATTAGAGGTGAAATGTAGTGAAGTGAAAGTATACATTTCATTTAGGAAAAAGTAGTGGAGTAAAAGTGAAAGTTTCCAAATATATTAATAACTTAGTAAAGTACAAAAATGTGAAGATTCTACTTAAGTACAGTAACAAAGTATTTGTACTTTGTTACATCATATCACTGTCGGTAGGCTAACGTTACGTTGAAAAATGTTGTTATTATTCGGTACTATGATCAAAATAACACCCCGCAGTTGCAAATAAGCCCCAAGGCTTTATTGTGTTATCCTGACTTAATGTATGGTGCATAGCTGCATAGTATTTTATAATGAAATGGTCAAATAAAATCCATCAATCAATACTGACGTCATTTTCACTTCACCTGTTCAATTGACTTTAGCAATTTAGATAACACACTCCACTGTCCTGCTGTTATTATCATTATAGGCATCACGTGAAGTCAACACAGACAGTTGCGTCATTCACGGACTCACGGCAGTGCGTCGCACTCACTCGGCCAGAACTACAGCGCTGTGCCAGTCAGGTTGGAAAGCGCACACTGTTGTCCACACAACATTAGGGGAAAACCGCAGAGGCAGCCTACAAAGTTTTTTACAAAGTCTCTGGTAGCGCTAATTCTACTGTTTTCCTATGTGATCACCACTTGGATTTGTATTACTGAAATGATTATTATTATTTTTAACATCACAGAAGTGAATTACAAGATGAGATCATATAGATAATAAGAAAAAAAAACATACACAAAGTGATATACCGCTCAGCTTTAATATATTGTGTTCAATGTTTAGGTTTAGGACTGTTCTCTCCACAAAGGACACACTGTTGAGTAACAGTATTAGCACATAATGAAAAATGTTCTCATTATTCTGTACTATGATCAAATATAAAAATAACAACCCGTAGTCACGGTACAGAAACCCCTTTGGGAATTGAGGCCTTTATACACCATATGGCTGATGTATGGAGAAGTTTCTTAGAACAATAAAATAAACAATGCCTTCAACTAATCCATGAGCAATTGCCAATGTTTTAGATGATTCAAGTTCTACCAGCAGCTTACTATATAGAACTGTCAAATGTCACATAGAAGGCAGATACAGGTGATATATTGTAAAAGGTTGCCATATCTTTTTTTCACAGTTGGCTGTGAGGGTGAGATCCCGGTCGTGATCATTTTGTAATTACACTTCGACACTTTTGAGCAGACATGGAGGAAGACGTACGGATTTCTGCAGGGAGGAGACGTGAGGAGGGGTTGGGTCTATTTTTCTGTTCGTTATACCTCGTAACGTATCTCCAACGTGTCTGCTCATCATCTTCTCTGTCAGCACCTCTCCCTCATCTCGCCTCCTCCCCCCTTACCCTCTCCTCTCACTCCCTGATTTTCCTATTAAACTTTCTTCTCCACACTGTCACCGTCTGAATCCCATTCCATGTCATTCTCACCTCTCAAACTCTTACCCTCCACTATGCATCTCCTCATCCGCTCCCTATCCATCCTATTCCACTTCTGTTGGCTTGACTGATTACTCAAACTGGCCCCCATTCTTCGCGCGTTACTTGCAAAGTATCCCTTACAACCACAACTATGTCACCCCTGATACGCAGCCTCTGCGTGCATTGATTACCCCACATTGCACGGGGATAATCAATGGGCGTGACCAGATTTTGAAACATGATGGGTCCGGGCTTGTGTTTAAATGAAGCTGATCTTGCTGGTTTTTAATCAGAGGCGCAGAGGACGCTTAATCGAGCAGTATTTTGATGGATTCATGGAATGGGAAAGCCATTCATCAAGTCAATTACACATTAATCACAAGCTCACCCGCAGATTTGGGAGTGAGACACGAGGAGGGGCTCCACTTTCGTTCTTGGAATGAATAGCGAGCTGCATTATGTAAAACCCTCTTATCCATAACAATGAGTCTGTGAATTATTGTACAATAAAACGTGGCCTAGTAAAGGATGTTGATCAGCCAACCATTGGCGTCTTTTACAAAGACGGATTCTTGAAAGGGCTCTGTTTGATCAATACGCTGTGAATCGTGATGTGAGAAAAGTAGTCTACATCCAAAGAGCATCTACAGTATTATAATGAGTAAACATGCATTGATTGCATTGTTTGTACAGTAATGCAGAGCTCTGAATGCTGCACATGAGATTGGATGTAAATTAAAGTCCAATCACTTCTATGTGTAGACACAGTATGATTGATATTCAAATATTGATTATCATATTCCCTCGCCTTTAGTATTGAGGTCACAACAGGTGAACTACTCCCACAAACTTCCCATCAATAATCCATTCAAACTGACACGCTCTCAAGGCTTGTCAGGATACCAAGGATGAAATATGAATTGTGAAAGCTGTTGCAGAAAAACAATCATGTGCGTATGACATTAGTTGGCTCCGAACAGACAACAACACATTTTGGCAGCAACAGAGGTGATTAACTGAGGATCTGAAGAGCAAAAAAGGAAAACCGTAGTATGGAATTTCTGTATAATATGTACATCTTATTCTATAAGCTCAACATCTGCCAAGGAACTGAACGGAAAATCCACAGCTTGTGCATATTCACAAAGGCACACTTATGCAAAAGTATTTATTGTTGTCAACACCATAGACACTTGCAGAGGAAGGGAAAAGATGACGCTAAAAAACTTTCTCTGAGAGACGTATCAAATAAGTTATACGTTGGATACATTTTTGAAGCAGTCGATTTAAAAAAAATATTGATTCAGCTGTGTTCGGCTTTGCATTGATTTAGTTCCGATGTAATGCATTTTTATATATATTTTTTAAGGATTCATGAATGAAACTATTCAGGTTTAATATATACTTATTACAAAAGTAGATATTCCCTCATTTTGTATTTCAAGTTCTGAATTGTGTGTATTGTAGGAACACCCTTAATGTTCTTCCATGGTAACTTAGTAACTCCCATACTTTTTCTTTTTTTTTAATGACAATGTGAAGGGGTCGCTGGTATTGATGAACCTACGTAGCATCATTGCAGCAGTTGTGAGTTATAACTTGAACATTGGATCTGCCTGAACAAGCTTGATCCAGAGTAAGTTGACAGAATAAATTAAGATTTAAAATAATGAGTAAAATGAAAACAAAGTCAATGACTCCTTAAGGGCACAGTACAGATGTAAAGTGAATGTGCATTTTGCAGCCCTTTTTGTGGTTCATCAGGTTGCCTCAGGGGGTTAAGATGATACTTTTATTTATTTATTTATTACAGCCAGATTGTGTAATGGTATAATGCTGAACAATATTGCAAGCATTTTCACCCCACTTCATTGCAGATAACGTGTTTCTCTTTAAGAAACCAATTGTGCACATTATCCTACCGCGTGCGTAGCTGTGTGCAGTGTAGCAGACCAACTGCTGAGCACCTTGAGCACGCATGAAAGCAAAGTGGCTCTAGGGCTTTAAAGGCGTTTCTAAGAAGAGTCATATATATTTACAGTGTGTCCAAAATGCTGTTAAATTGACTAACTCAGCTGCCGACATGTTGCGCAAACATAATTTGTAAGAACCATTTTTGCATCAAATGATTAGCACAGTGATGGAGCATTTTTTTTTTTAATCATGGAAAACCAATTCATCATCCTTAGGCACACGTAATTTAACATGAGGGCAGTCAATGATGGCGGTTACTTTTGGGGAAGTGGACATTGCTCCAAATTGTGTTTTAATAGCTGCCTGTTCACCTGCAGACTGACAGGACTTAATGTACTCAACTCAATGATATTTCTGTTTGAAAGGTACACTGTGTGTGTTAACTTCCTGATGTCGAGCACATATGGCGGTTTCTGATATCAGGCAAATAGAAGAGTGGTGCAATGCGTCAACACATATTGCAGCACTACAGCTGCCACTGTATATTGTTATGAATTGTGAACCATAATCCATATGGACACTATTGTTGATCCAATTTAGTTCATTATTTCTTACAGTTATTGAATGCGGCAACAACGGTTAGCCTCTTTTAAAGGCGAGTAAAGATGTGAAATATGGCAACGCCTGTATCGAAGAAGGTAAAGTGACCTTCTGTTTTCATCACATCACATGGTCAGAGGTCATGTGATACGCAAAAAATGTCAATGCATGTTTATTTTTTACATATCACATGACCTTGACCAATTGATGTGATGAAAAAATACACGTAATATAAATATACGTTGAGAATCCGTGTATCATTCGTTCTTTTCATATTCAATTGAGGTTCCAAAATCGGAAAATGAAAACATGGTTCGTTATTTCGTTATTCGTATATAAATCTGATACCAAAAAACGAATAACGAGTTATTTTGATTTTATGCTGTGATCAAAAATAGGAAATGAAATAACGGGCCCGGACCGATTTTGATTTTGATATTTAATTTGTTCAAATTGTGTGAACCGGAAGTTATTGTCTTCTTCGTGTGTTGCACTAGGAAGTTTGCGGCGATTTGGAAAACTGTTAAAAGAAGCCTGGAAAACCTTAGTGATTGTAAGTTAATGACTCAGTATTTCTTTAGTAATTTGGTATCGACACCATGGCCGCACTGGAACCATATGCTGATTTAATTAAAGACTTATTTGAAACTGGCAAGACACATGTAGAGATTTCCACAACGCTGCAGCAGATGGGTATCCAGCGATGTTCTGGAATGAGTGTGAGAAGATTCTGTGTTCAGCACAACCTTAAGCGAAAAAGACATGTATCGGACACAGAACTGGAGAGGGCTGTGGTTGGATCAATATATGAAGTAAGTTTTTTTATTTATGTTTTCACGTTATATATCCTGCCCATCTTTCAAATGTTGTAGCGAACTGTATTTTTCTTAACAGACAGGCCCATCTTATGGCCGCAAATTCATGACTGGCTATCTGTCTTCAATGGGAGTGCACGCCGGAGAATGTCGAGTTGGCAAAATCCTCAGAGAAATTCATCAGCCATACCATGAATTCCGACGCCAGGTAAGTCATATGCTAAGAATGAAGTAGGCCTACAGTACATGATGTTGCATGCATATACTGCAAGAATTTCTTTGAAGTAGAAATGGTACATGAATATTCTGGGCTTGAAATATGAAAAATGTCTTCAGGGTGCTCGTAATCTAAATCCCATCCCGTATCATGCGGAATATATGGGCCATAAAATTCACCTGGACCAAAACGAGAAGCTTGTGATGTTTGGAGCAACACACGTAGTGGCAGTTGATGGCTACAGCAGCAAAATTGTTGCCAATGCCACCATGCCAGTAAAAAACAACCTTGTGATATATGAGGAGGTTTACAGGTGAGTACATTCAGAACCAATGTTTTTGTCATATTTTCTGTGCAATGTATATTCTCTTTTCATTGAATGTAATGTTCTTATTGGATCAGTTAAGTTCAGTGCAGCCCATTACACATGTACACATTGTTTTATCCCAGATCTGCAGTGGTTAACCATGGGATGTGGGACCAACTCAGAGTTGACCATGGCAGGGAGTTTTACATGTGCTTGTACATGCAAGAGATGCTGTCAAGACATAGACACAACCCTAGCAGGCCACCATACCTTCAAACAACATCTACAAGGGTGAAGTTTTTGTACATCATTGTACATATGGACAAACAGTACAACTAATATAATCAAAGACGTTTTTATTTGAGCAAATAAGGAGTGAAAGCATTTCAAATGGGAATTAATTTCCCAAACTAATCTATAATCTATTAAATTTTTATTTCATCTGAAATCGTGTTTTGTGTTCAACAGAATCTTCGAGTGGAAAGGATTTGGCCTGAGGTGAACAATCGCGTTAATTACCCATTGAAACAGGCCCTGGTACACCTGCTGGACCAAGAAGTCCTCAACATGGAGGACAATATGACTAAATTCTGCATTTCAAACCTGACATGTCAATTAAGCCAAATTGGACTAGGCAGAGTGGTGCAATCGTGGAATGCACACAGGATCCCAAGTATGCTAAACTGAATATGTACAACACTATGAAGCAATTATTTTCACACTCCAAGCACATACAGCATAAATGGCATTGCTTTATTTGTTTCTTTGTTTTAGGACGTGGGATACCCAATGAACTCGCAGCAGGTGGCTGTCCTGCTAAAATCTCTGGAGAGCTGCTGCCCAATGCCTCTGTTGTGGCAAACATGTATGAGCAGGAGTTTGGATCCTCGCTGACTTGGGTGTCAGTTTTTGGAACTGACCCATTTTCATCTGAGGAGGATAGATGTCATGCAGAACAAGACTTTGCCGAAAACTACCCAGACATCTCTCTTCTTTTTAATCATGTAGTAAACAATGACTATACACCTTTCCAAGATGCCTTGTTGTACCTCATAAATATCACCCAAAGATATGTCTGAAAAAAGTAACTGAATTGTTATGGAGAAAATCAGACATTGCGACATTCTTGTACTAATAGCTCTGACGATAATGTGGCGATATTATAGGGTTGACAATGGGTGCTTTAACAAAATATTTTTACAGATAAATAATCTTCAGTAATGTAGATATGACTAAGCGGGTAAAGGCAAAAAATGATAACCCTGCCCTTTTAAAAAAAAAAAAAAAAAAACCTAGGCATACAGATTTAATTAAAAATCGTAGCTAGTAATAGTGTAGCTGCCACTGTACCCACAACTTGTCAGTTGAATAATTTGACAAATAAACTTTTGCTTTAAACTGTTGTATTGAACTTTTTTTTTTTTAGGTGAAATAATATCTTGCATTCAATGACAAAGTAGTGCAGCAGTATTGCCAGAGGGGCAGACTTTTTATGCTTAAACTATGGTAACTTCAAAATTCTGAAAAATATAAAACAAAAGTGCAAATTTGAGATTGTAACTTTCACATCATTGAAATATGGGTATGAAAACTAAAATAACCTTATTAAAGTACATGCATGAAAGTGCTTTAACTGTAGACATGTCTACAACATTCAAGGAGAAATAGAACACAAGCGACAAAACTACACTATTGTGAATAGCCTACTTAATGTACTTAGCGATACTTATGTACAATATTTCAAATTTATGAAAATATACAACATGAACTGGTACAAATCTGAGATTCTGCCTTAGCTTTCACACTATTGAAATATGACCCAAAAACGTTTGCTTAAGCTGTAGAATGGACATGTTACACAACTGAATTGAAATTGAACACAAAGAACAGTAAAACTGCAATTATGCATGATTGAACAGTATTACTCCCACAGTATGCTTCCCAATGCATCCAATGCATCAGAAAGTCCAGTTAGTTTTTGAATGTTGTCACCAAAATCATCAGCTCGACATTTTGGGCAAAAGGTTGAATTGCTCTGCCACTCTTCAATGCAGCTACTACAGCCAACAAGGCTTTGGCAGCACGATGAAACCATGGGCTCAACCACTGGACCTGCCAATTTAAATCAGAAAACAGTTTTAAAAACTATAGTATTTGATTGAAATTAATTGCTATATTTGGTCTATGTTCTTCATGGAAAGAGTTAATTAGCTGTACTTATATATGTGTATATAGACTAAACTTTGTCTATGGTATCATCTGTTTATTTACTGTATCCACATTTTGTGGTTGTAGAACATCTGACCTGGGATTTTCCTTATTTATCTAATTATCAATTGTCATTCGTTGCTAAATAAGACATTGCAAAGTGTATGTTTTTTTAAGAACTTCTGAATTATGGGTAATACAGGTTTTTAAGAAAACAATATAAATAAAATGTTACTTTTGCAGACAATGCAGGCAAAGGCATCTCTAACAGCTAATGCTTGGGCCTCAGTCAGGGCCAGTTTTGTTCTGCGGTTGGAATTTGCAAACTCCATCAGCTCCTTCATTGTAGTGGACACTTCTTGCAGTCCCTGGGCTGCCAGGACCACCTCTTCAATTCTATCAAAAACGCCATCGAGGCCTGTATCTTCTCGTCGACTGCAAAATAAGCACAATATACAAAAGCAAATTATAACCAATAAATGCAACAATTTTAACCCTGTCAATAGCTACTATGGTCATTATAGACCTTGTATTTAATAGCCAGATGGTTTTATGCACAATGTTACCTGCTGTTACTTCCATTAATCTGGGATTCTAATTTGTTATTAAGAATTATTTTTGATTAACAAAAATCAAAGTACATAAATAATATCAACCCTAAATCTCATGCAGTCCTAGAAACTTGACAGAAGAACTGCAACATCTACACCAAAATCAGTCTAGTAAATAGTTGTGTATGAGATTCTCTATAAAGTCTTCCCTGGAACAATTTGTGACTATTTGTAATGAGGCCTATATTGGCAAAACATCTTACAGTTACTCCTCACCTATGAATTTACGAGAACATACAAATATGCGACTATAATAATGTGCATTTTCCAAATTAGGTACCTCAGTCTCCTCTTTTTACTAGCTTGTAACTGCAAGAAGTGTTCTTCCTGCACAGCAAATACTTTCCTTGCATTTTGCTTCCAAAATGCTGATCCTGTATAGAAAATAGTATAGTCCATTAATTGTGCAAATGGTATGACATGTCTCAAGGGATGGGCAATAACTCCTACTACAAATAAGTTAATTTGAAGCATAGATAAAAAAAGTATGCTGATTTATATGTACTATTTCAAATTTCTTTCATATAAACAATACAAAGTCTTCAGCTATACCTCTGGTTCCTTCCGAGTCCAAGATTTTGTTTCCCTGGCCGTCAGTGAGGATGCGCGAATCCTCTTGTTCAAGGGCGTCATTGACTTTGTTTTGGATGCACATAACAGAAGCCTCAAATTCCGAGAAACGCACAGTCAGTGTTGTGCTAGTCTCCAACTTGCCATCAACAAGCTCAGCGATGAAGATGTTCCTGAATATTGATAATAGAACACAATTATTTTACTCATTGTTTAGTCCATATTTATAATACAGCCTATCAAATGCATCTAAGTGAATTACGCAAATATAGTAGAGTGACTTGATAACAATGTAAACATTTAATTGAAAGCTCATTCTTCTGCAGATATGTAGCTCAGTGTAAATTCATTCAGGAAGACCTAACTTTTAATCGGTGCACTCCTAAATCCTAATGTACTTTGGGGATTCTAATTGCCAAAGACTGTACATTTTATTGAGCTGTACAATAAATCTTATCTGCATATCTGCAAACATGTCTCTCCTGATTGAAATATTATCAGTGCCAAATATGCTAAAGTCACACTTGTGAATAAATGTGATAAGTCTGCATGTAGTTATAGCTAGCATAACAAGCAGAGCATTGCCTTGGACACAGCTGTAATCATATAACATACTCTTAACATTGGTGTGAACTTTTATTTGTCACCTTTGGAATGTTTTTGTCAGAGTAGCTCTTGGATTTGCTGAAGCCCTTGCAGCAGAACCTGCAGCAGAACCTGCAGCAGCGCTGGGTGGGCGGTGGAAAGAAAAGCGGGTAGGGTTGTGTGTTACTGGCACACTGCTGACGCCGGGAGCTGAGTCCTCCACGCTGCTCCCGCCGTGCACCTCGTAATGCCCCCTTACTGTGAGGTCTAAAGTGCTAAAATGGCCATCAGGCCCAGGAAATAGTGCTATATTACTGTCATCAGTAATATAGAGACTGGGGCCATGTACCTTTGAAAATGTAAACAGTGAAGGAAGGGATTCAGTACAACGTTAGTAGGCATAGCTTAAGCTAACGTTTGTCATAAAATAAAGTAACGTTAGCTAACAGTTAACGTCACGTCAGTGGAATTTGACAGAATAAATAAAACTTATTAGATGCAAACAATAAGTTACCTGGAAGATCCTGGCAATTTTTTCCGTAGTCAAGTCGTTTTCCTTGACAGTCACCCGTTTACTTCCTCTGAACAAGATGAAACTCTCCATGATGGTTTTGAAGGCTAACGTTTGGTTAACTTGAAGAAATGAATCAAGCTAACGAGACAATAACTTCCGGTTCACACAAATCGAACAAATTAAATATCAAAATCAAAATCGGTCCGGGCCCGTTATTTAATTTCCTATTTTTGATCACAGCATAAAATCAAAATAACTCGTTATTCGTTTTTTGGTATCAGATTTATATACGAATAACGAAATAACGAACCATGTTTTCATTTTCCGATTTTGGAACCTCAATTGAATATGAAAAGAACGAATGATACACGGATTGTTGAGTCCCTTATTTGCACTATTAAAGTATTTTTCCGGCGCATTAAGCTGTTGTGCGGACTTTACCTTCTTTAAACATTCCCATTTTTGTCCTGCACCAGCAACTACATGGATGTGCCAGCAACAACACTGTCGACGAGAGGGGTTAGTAGTCGGTTCACGTTTCCTTGGGCTTGTTTATCATATAATCATGAGATATAAATTATGTTTTGGGTGGTTAGGCTGGAAATGTGTTAAAATGTTATCCTGTTTCATCTTTCCACCTGATGTGTTGTGATTAATCGCTCCTACCAGCAAATAAAACTGTTACTGATCATCAAGTAGCTTCAAATCTGCTTTATTATTACATCAAATTTAGTAATTGGGCACTTGCATCACCAGAATATCTAATCACAATGTCGTTCATTTTGGGCTTCTGCCGGGTCAAACCCAGTCCAAATGTAGCTTGGTACTTTCACCCTTGCCTGGATTTTAAGCCCTGAACAGTTGAGTGTTGTTGGCCAACAGATAATTCTCCCAGAACCACTTTCTCCTCTGGCAGTCACCAAGACCATATTTCTCCTGTCATTTCACATCCAGACCTGTAGTAAGCCAGCTGGCCTTTCTCAATCACTGTCCCCAGCCAGAAAGCCATAGGGTTCTCTATCCGCTGAACAATTTCAGCCAGGAAAAGTCACACTTGTCTCCCTGTGCCAAAAGCGCAACGAGCCATATGCACATTAAGTTCTCGATGCATGGCAAAAGATTGCATGAAATGAAAAGACATTTTGATTTTTGATATCAAGTGGAACTCAACTCGAGCTTTAGCCCTGAAAACTTACTGGCTAACAATGAAAGTGCTAATGGCTTAGTTCAATGCAATTGCTAGCCCCACTTGGGAAGGTTTATCTGTCTTTGCATTCACACTGCTTCACTTTCTCATATAGATTTTTGACTGCAAATCCTCATTGATGTGTCTATCCACACAGCCTGTGAAGCAAGATAACCTCAGCAAAGTTGGATGACATGAGTGAGATAACTTGGCCCAATCACAGAGAAACTCACAGGTATCCGATAGGTTTGTGCACCAGATGACAAATTACTTTCAAGTCACGATGGGCTATATGTTTTCGGTAAGGAATGAAATGTAATCTGCTTTGGCCAACAAAAGACTTACGAAAATATGCAGAAAAAGGGCATCAAGGTTTTATCCTGCAACTGAATAACTATTTATTATTTATTTTATTTCGGAATGGTTTTAATATTTCCTTACAAAAATAACATCTTCCTGTACATTTTGTATACTTCTCACTTGTTTAGACTACATAATGTATTTAATTTGGATCATAATATTCTTGTGTCCGATAACTAACCAACAGAGCGCTGAGCAACATCAGGGATGCTGGGTCCAGCGACCTGACTTTGAATAATGGTCCTCTCACGCTCCATGTAGATAAGACTGGCTAGAAACATACTCTAGGGATATATCTGACCAGCCACATGAGACACTCTAGTTTGCTCAGTCACTGAGCTGAAGCCAGAAGAAAAATATCTTTTTGCAGCCAACACTCACCAAATGCACAAGGCGTCTCTATTATAGTCCTGCGTGTTTGGGACTAGTGTCTGGTCTGTTATGTCAGTTGTTATCTAAAGACCACACAGAAACTGTGCATTTAGTGAGTTTAAAAAGTAAAGACCAAATGTAAAAATTAATTTACCCATGTCGCAAATGCTTACTCACATGCAAAGAGTCTCAAAATGTAAACGTTACTTTGCAGTATTAAATGATTAAAAAAATTTAAATCAATGTTAGTGCTTCAAGTTAGAGTTTGCAAATGTGTCTGTTAGTGACAGAGGACAAACAATTACAGGTTCAAAGGGCTTGAAACAGGTTGAATATGCTGCGTTGCCTGTTACCTAGTCAAGGAAAACAGAAACACAGTGTTGGCCAATCGTAGGTGGTTATGCCAGACTCCCGCCTTTGGCTGAGTCTCTATCTAATCTGTCAGAGGGAGAGCAGTGTGTGGTTGTGACGTTGGTAGTCCCCAGAGAATAAGTTGGTAATTTCATGGTGCATATTAGAACCCAAATTGAAACATAAGCAACATAAATTGCTGAATGTTAGAACATTGTGTCAAATTGGTCAGTATTACTGTGACTTTTAAAGTGTCAGGTTTAGTTCCGTCATAGTGTTAATAGTGTCCAAAAACCTTATCTGACGTTGGCGTTCAGTAGCTAGCTCTAAGATTATCGGCTAATAAAATTTGCAAGGCACTGTATCCGTGTCACATTCTCATTAGGGGCTGAGCCCCCTTAAAGGTCTAATCCTAGAATTGCCCCTGATTGTAAATTAAGACATTAATCATATGCTTTTTTTTGACTAGTTTAAGTTTCACATCTTCTAAAATTCAGTTTTAAAGGAGGTTTTCAAATATGTAATCTGCAATGCCTCAGAATAACAATGGCCGTAATGGTGTTTGGCACAAAATGTGGTTAGGTTAAACTGAGTTAGTTAAATTCAAATGAAATTGAGGCAAAGTCCTCACAGGCAGTCACAACAAAGCACAATGATTGGCAGACAACACCAGCTCCTCTAACTACAGTAATAAACCTGCTGAGAGGTGTTTCCGTCAGTATGTCAGATCATATATATATCCCAAACTGGTCTTTTCTTACAGAAAAAGTAAAAGGCACAAAGAAATTCCAGTTATGATGCATTGATAGGAGTCTGCCCACAGTTGACTATTTAAAGTTACAATACTTAACATTTAATTATTTAGATAAATTAACTATTTTTTAATTTAGTTTTATTTAATAATTTTATTAAGCAAACTTGCCAAAACATTTGCTGTCCAATGTGAGGATTTGAGGAATTTCTTGATAATTAATTGAAAATATATGAGGTTTGGACTGTGTGTTGGACAAAACAAGCAACCAGGGAAATTCTAATGGGCACTTTTTCATTGTTTTCTGACATTTTGTATACAAAATGATTAATGAATAAATCAAGAAAATAGCAATTTTATATTCAATTCAATTGACACAATGTGCGGTAACATATGTAACGAGTAGGTTCCATACTCCAACAAACCCATTAGTTGCACACCTGGTTTATAAAACCTATTTGATAATGTCTGTTTTGAAATGTTACTTTTAAAGTTTATTTTAAAAGGTCTCGCTTGCTTAGAAGAATCGTTTTGACCCATAGCAGGCTATATACACCAGAGCTATGTCTTGAAATGTTCTCCTAAGCCACAGCCGAGAAGCAAAGGCCCCAGTGAAACCAGAGTACCGAGCTCTCTTGAAATCATATCAACAATCAGCAGTTCCCTCCAAAAACCACCAGTGAGCAAATGGAAATTGTCCCCATATATCATTAATTGTTCTGCAATGACAGATGACTTTAAGTGTGTCATTGTCCAAATCAGTGCCCGGCGTGTAATAACTGATGAAGATACAGCGGCCACACAGATGTAACTGTTTGGAAGGGACCTGGGGGGTTTAAAATGCCAGGGCAGATTAATTCACCTCCTGCCATGATGGCTGCCCGCTGTTTAGATCCACAGCCCGACAGCTGTCCTCACTGGCTTTGATATGATGAGATGGCTGGGGAGACTGAGACAAGACAGGAGGCAGAAGGAAGAAAAGGATGAAGGGAACCAAAAAGGAATGAAGAGACACGGAGTAAGAGGACAACTGCTTTCTATAACCAAGGACAAAGTCCAGATTAGACACATGATTGACAGTGCTTTGCTTTTGAGCCAGGGCAGAAATGGGATGGGACAAGTGTGTGCGTTGCTGTGTGTGTACGTTTGTTTTCTACCTTCCCTGTAAAGCAACTTTCAGTCTATGAAAAAACGCTATATAAATTCCATTTTTTATTATTATTATTATTACGTAGCTAGGAGACAGTCCCCATGGAGACAGCTAGACTAAGCATTCAGTCAAGAGAGTGGAAGTAAGAACAGAGGGGTGTGCGTGTTTGTGTGTGTGTTTCTACTACTAATAGAAACCTGGTACTATAATGGATCTCGTGGTAATACACCTGCTCACGTACATTTACAGTAAAGAGCGTATAAACAGCATGTACACTGGACATATGCAGCCTATTAGTAATTGATTATGGGGGGTTTACTGTTATTATGGCTGCATTATGTCTCAACTTTGTGCCACATGCAGATATGTACTGTATGTATGTATGATATGTAGATAGCACTTTGACCTTCATTTAACACTCTACATAAACCACTGAAATTCTTGAACAAGTCCGCCTACCGCTACTGATGAGTTTCTCAATTAGAGCTAACTTGATAATTTAAGTTCCTCAGAAATATTGTCCCATGAAAATACAACTGGAACATTGTGAGTGGTTTCAGATGTTTTCAAATTCATCCTAAATGTCTTAAAGGTCTAAATTATGCTCATTTTTTTAGATTCCTACTTGTATTTTGGGTTTCTAGTAGAATATGTTAAAGCTTTAATGTTCAAATAATTTTTTCATACTGTCTGTCTGAATGTATCTGTTTTAGCGGCTGTCTCATTAAGTCCCCCTCCCCTCCCTAAAAATACCCAGTCTGCCCTGATAGGTCAGCGTTTCCGGGTCTTCTGCATTTTTGCCCTCTTGGCGTCTCTGCACCATCACCATCATTCCAGCTGGGAATAGCTGTAACGCCACTGTGGCTGGCCTTTCTAACTTTATATAGTTTAGCTGTGAAATCGCAACTGTTCATTTAAAGGCACCGTTTCTGAATACAGGCTGTGTGCATTTTTCTGTGGATTTTGATACTTTCACAGTATTTATACAGCACCTCGACCTGCTTTATAATTAAAAAAGACATGGAAGACATTGAAAATCTCACTTTTTACAACATGGGACCTTTTATACAATGCTCGCATGCCCCTATTTACACTAGAAGAACTATGCCACTGTAATCATTCCTCCTGCCCACACCTGCTGTGAAGAGATCCCTTCCTTATGTGACGCCAATGTGAGAGATGTAGGACAACATGCACAGTCCTTCTACAGTGCAAAGTTCAGCTGATACTGATATGAGGCTTCAGCAGTTGAAGTTAGAAAATCAATTTCTTCTGCTTTTCATGTTTTCCTGGACAATGTTTCCATGCTGAGATGCAGAGGATGGTGAGTAATACAAGGACTGGAAGGTACTTGATATGTCTCTGATTCAGATTGCTGAAGCATGAAAGACACATTTGGAACAAAAAATGTAAACATATCCTTTTAACAAACTCACTTTGATGTCAATGCATAATCCTTTGATGCTTGTATGATCAAATACTGTACACAACCAATTACTTCTCATCTATGCAGGGGTCAAAAAACTGCAACAGTGAATGTTCTTCTTTTGGAAATGCTACATGAATGTGGACCGTTTGCTGCTTCACGATGCTATCCAACAACGCATCTTGTCCCTTGGCCTGATTTGCATGTTTGGTAACATGCGCAACCATGTTGTTATTATAATGTGTATGTAGAGTTTGTTTCTCAGCAGTCATGTAGCCCACTGCATGACAAAGTATTGCGGGCTACAGATGTCTGGCAAGCTCACTTCTTTCTAACTCTCCTGCCCTAAGTTTCATTTTCAAACTTGTAGTTTTCAGCTCCAACCGACCTTGAGTGACATCACTCTAGGCAATTTATTGGGGGCACGTTCAATCTCGAAAAGGTGTGCCCTGTGTTGCTATGGTGTTCTGGTTGAACGACATGTTTTCTCGGAACGGTGGGAAAAGGTGTGTAACTGCTTTGAGATATGATTTCTCTCGTTTGGTGGACGTGTCTCTGGTTCATTGGCTGTGTCACAAGTAATACCCAATCAGCAGAGACTTGTCTGTAAACTCGTGGCAACAAAAAGGAAGAGCTCTCGCGCACACAACGGGGTATTCAACGCACCCCCGTTTCAGTTTAAGAAAATGTGTTGCTACGTCACACAGCTTTTTATCCACATATGCTGTAGTACTCTTCAAGACCTATGAACATACTTTGATGTTCAACATTAGTGAAGGGTTGCAAAACAAACCAGGTGTCTTCGTTAATGTTGATGTATGCATGTAGCCATGTAGCCATGCAGTGCCAAAATAATTAATTGGCTGTTCATTCAAAAATTGATTGAGATCTGTGAGTTAGTGTGTAACCGTGCAGATCAATTGATCTGTAATCAAAAGCTTTAGTACACCACAAAGAACATCTAATCATGCACCATCTACTTGTCAATGCTACTAAAAGGACAACTTGTTCCCAATTACTCTCCATCAAAGAGCTACAGGGCACAAAGACATAGAAATGCCTCTAGGCAGTTCAACATGCGCTAACTAATTCTACTTTTCGTACTCATCACTGTAGCTTGGATGAGAGTGTTGGTTGGTCTTTTTTTGGTTGGAGCATTGGGATATTTTTCTTTTTAAGGCCAATCTGTGGAAACTGCCTCCTTACTTATTTTCTGTCCTGACTCCCAAAGTGACGACCAGGACATGTCAAATGGGCAAATCTTGTATGACCTTCCCCAAACACAAACTAATAAATACTAAATTATACTACCTACCAACAATGACACAGTTTAAAATTAGGATAAAGGACTATTTGAGTACTACATGCACATGTGGTGTTATTGGGGGCTGCTGGTGATTATCTTGAGATGATGTTAAAATGTTAAATTACCAACTGTCTTTTTCTGTTTTGTGTTGTCTGTTTTTTACTGTATGTTTTTAATATGGAAGTATTGTGCTGCTGGCTTGGCCAGGACTCCCTTGTAAAAGAGATTCTTAATCTCAATGGGATTAATCCTGGTAAAATGAAGGTCAATGAAAAAATAAATAAATAAATAATAAAACATGTATGTCAAGGCTCTTTTTATTACAGTAATCAGTACCTTCTCTATCAAAGATGACACCAATCAGTGAAGTCATTGAACTCTTCTAATGAGTCCTTTTGGATGGTTTCTAAATGATACAACAGCAAAGGAAAATCTCAATTAAACCCAAATTTGTACTATAGAAGAATGGGCCTATGTATTATTTAATCTTAAAATGTATTATTAATGCAGGTTAATGAATACAATGGCCACAGAACATTTAAAATGTACAGTGTGTTTTTGCACTGGTGTTCCTTTATACCTTTGAAAAGTGGTCACTGCAACAAATTTCTGATGTACCATATGAATAAACAGAGCAGCACTGATTTGAATTGATTTAAAAAAAAAAAAAAAATAAGGTGCAGGAATAATTTCACATAGTGACTCAACCTGTTTGTTGTGCGTGTCGTGCTGTTTGATTGATGTTAAATTAAAAGCTGGACCATTTCATTAATGTTGTTTTATGCAACCGCCTTGTTGGCTTAGTTTTTCTGCATTACCAAAGGAGGTTAGAAAATAAATGAATCATATTTTAGATTCCCAGTTTTGAACAGGGGCAATAAATGAAAAACCATAATTCAAACGGCAATGTTGCCAACAAGTTCTCCAGACAACAAACCAACAAAACTGCTCTCCCTCAGAGAACGGGTCTTCCATGTATCCTATCCAAACACCCCAATCAAGCCAATATATCAAACTTAACTGCCATTTAACAAAGTGTAATGTTGCATCAGCCAGTCAGATTAATCAAAGGGAGCCAATTAAAAGTGAACAGTTTATGGTGGGTCTAAAGATAGAAGTATCGTATGTTGGACGGATTGTAAAGCCCCCTGTGGCAAATTTGTGATTAATAATATTGGTATGTATAAATAAAAATGACTTACAAGGTTATACCCCCCTGCCAATAAAAAAGCTATTATAATTTCAAGACATAAGGTGAAGCAGAAATGGCTCAAATTGTTGAAGAAACATTCACCAGAGTGCAGGAAATTAAGTGTTTGATATGCTCAAAATTTAAATTTTGTGCAAAAGTGGAGACGGAGTGGAAACCAAGATGGAGGATGTCAACCGCGATGGTCATCGGTACACAGGAAGCAGGAAAATGGTAGACTTTTCAAAGGAAGTGTTTTTTTTTTTTCTTTGCTTCTAAATTTTTTTTTCACAAGCATAATTAGAAACATTTTCTAGCAACACCTGGAATTACAACTTCATATTTGAAAGATGGACATGTGAATGCATATAGGCCCTAAAGCATGTGAACAGGAGAGTCTTTTTCAATATTTTTCAATATTAGTGTAATCATTCCATAATCCAACATCTTTGCTCACCCTAGTAGGTCAAAGTATGACATTATACCTTAATAAGCAGTCATGTAAATTTAGCTACTGTTCCTTTCCTACTAAGATATGCAACAATGTGTAGTTTATTCCGGCTGAATTTTGTAAATGTGTATTTCAAGTATTTCTTCATTTTCTATGGATCAGCATGGCTTTTTCAGCTTCAAACTGGCTTGCAGGTCTTAAGGACTCTAGTCTTGCATTGCCAGACCTACCTCCACAGCGCCGCGGAGGAAGGTCTGGCTTGTCCACACAGCATTCCTGGATGGGAGAAAACGTGATCTGGTTTGTTGGCATTTGTCAAACCAATCACAATCATCTTGGCGGTGATAAGCACTGGACACAATGACTGGCAAGAAGCCACGGTGCCTGTGCAAAATAGCCTCAAGAAGGAACTTGTTTTGGTGGAATATGTGTACCTTTTTAAAGGTTGTTTTAGTCCTGCAACAGAAAACTCAGAATGGACAGATGGTCCAGCTCGCTGTCTCAATTTACCCTGCAGAGATTTGAGGAGCAGGCCAACAACATATCTGATTGGGGCTTTGAGCCTTGTCGAGCCAGCTAAGGCAAAGAAAGCCTGGCTCTGTGCAACTTGCTTTGTGGTACACCCCTCCACCTCTCTTACCTGTGTAGGGAGAAGGTTACCTTGCACAACATCACATAAAAATCCATCTTGTCAGGCTTCAAGTAGTCTCGCTTTGGCAGACCTTCCTCCACAGCACTGCGAAGGAGGGTCTGGCACGGTCCACACAGCATTCTGGAATGGGATGAAAACGTGCTCTGGTTTATTAGCATTTCTTTTAACCAATCACAATTGTCACGGGCGGCACTAAGCACCAGAAGGAACCTCGGTGCCGCTGCAAAACAGCCTCGGAAGGGAACTTGTTTTGGTGGAACATGTGTACTTTGAAAAGTTGTTTTAGTCGTGCAACAGAAAACTCAGATTGGACAGATAGCCTTGCTAGCTGTCTCAATTTACCTTGCAGAGATCTGAGGAGCAGGTAACCATAGTATTCTTTTTAGAATGCCAACACAAAGAAAGAGGTAGGTGACAGACATCCGGTTGAAAAAAGTGAAATCGGGCGGGATTTCTGTCAGCAACAGAGAATTCCCGGAAGTGGAACACCATGGACATAGACTAGGCTTTTAGTTATGCGTTTGTGTCTGAACAGCAGTGAACCGAACCAATTAGCATCCTAGGAGGCGCTACTGGCAGCTACTGGCGTGGTTTAGGGGTGTGTGTGTGTTTAAGACAGGTGCGATTGGTCACTCAAAACAACATGATAGACAGATGGTTCATCCAATAACCTGCCATGTATTTTTTTGAAAGTGTCTGCCCTTTTCCAAAAAGTTTCCAATGACGTCTTCTCAGATGGTTCTCTGTTAACAAGCCATCTGGGAGAGAAGGAGGAGTGATGCATGAAAAGAAAGGGGAAATTGATTTTATCCACTGCCATGCACAGTTGCTTTTACTGTTACTTTGTCAAAAGGATCAGGTTTAAGTCCTTGTGCATGGTGCAACATGCACGGTAGAATGCTTTAAAAAAAAAAATAAAGAAGTCTTTGAAAGCGTCAAGAAAAGCCACAATAATATTAAATACCAAAAACCAAATAACGTCAGCTAACAATGAGAAGGGTGCAAACACATTCCAGTTAATGTGAACCAAAAGACAGAAATATTTATTTTTTCTTTGAATGGTAACAACGGACATGTGTATCAGACAGAATCGGACTCATCTATTCAGTAGATAACAATTATTCACATTATGATGCTGCTGAAATTTCATCATTAAAACTTTTTATTTTTTTACAACAGAGTACCGTCATCTATTTTTTCCCCCCGGCAGACGGTTAAGTAAAAGGCGTGAGCACAGCAAAAAAGCTCTGCCTTTTATTACCATAACTGTTTATTCCCAAGACTCCCTAAAAACGTAATGAACAATATTCTGTGAAAGATTTCCTCACCTATCTCCTACAAGAAACCCTTTCACTACCCACATAAGGTAAGGCCTTATTTTAAATGCCATACACTGTACATGCAGACATTCTGCACAAAGTAAATGAAAAATAATGAAACCATTTAACATTTAAGACAAATGCCAGGTTTATGTTTTAAAGATTTCTAGCTCACCTCAGTTCCTTAGGGAGGCTGTGCCTATGAGAACATAGGATCACTGCTGCCTCATCAAATGGTTTTGTTCTACACTTTGGCACAGTTCAAAGTCTGCTCCCATTGGACCCTACAGACAGCTTTCAGACATGTAGTTCAAGGCTATGTAGTACTGTACTCTATATCGCAAGTGGGTTTTTTTCTTGTTATATTTTTGCATAGTAAAATTTATTCCAATATAGTGCTTTAGCCGTGGTTTGGTCCACTGTTACGCTGTAATATTACAGTACACATGTGGACGAGTACATTGTGGATGAGCATTGCTGTCCAGGTTGATTCTCTACCTTCTGTCCAATCGTCTGTCCAATGCTTGCAGGGTTTGGCTCCAGTCCCCGCTGTGACCCTGAACAGAAATAAATGGGTAAAGATGATAAAAGAAATGTTTTCCACTCGTTTAGACCTAATAGCAGACTGTTGGTGTGACTGCATCATGCAATATTAAATCTAGGCAAGCTGTCAACAGGGAAAATGTCATGAATTCAGTTTCAAACTACGCTATTTTGAAACTGTAAATAATGTATTTTCTAATAGGTTGGATTCATGACTTTTGTTTTAGAAAGAAAGGCTACCGGGGGATCGACCAGTCATGCCTGATTTGAGCTCTTTGAAAGAGCTTCAGAGATAACAAGCACTATATGCGTACTCCCTCAATTTCTACATTTCTGAGTTTGATTTCATCCAGTCTGTGTGAAGAGCCAAAACCAATACTGTCTGTCAAACATGCATGCACATTTTAGGTGAGTCCCTAGTATCGATAGAGAAATATGCATAGACAGAAGAAGAAAAATAAATACTAAGACTAAAAGTTGACCTGAAATTTTAACTCATTTTCATTCAATTTATTTTCAGTTCATTTAATTCCCATCCAATTTTTCTGTCAGGAAATATAAAGTATATTGATAATCCAGCTATTTTTGAGAAAAGGAGGAATAAAACATTTTGGACTTTTTGGCAATGGTTGATGGGACATTTCAGAGAAGAATTTGTCAGGCGACACACTGGTTGTGCGTTTAAAAGCCCATGGATGTCAATAAAGGACGTTTTCCCCTGTTTATGTACCGTTAAAAAATTAAGTTTACTTTTTTTTTACATTTCAAAGGACCCCTTCTCTCAAAAGCCGAATCTAGCAAACTATGCTAACTAGCTTCCACTAGGAAAGTTGAAGCTATTTGCAGTAGCTTGGCTCGCTAGCTAGCCCTGATTCCCACTAGACGCAGTGTCATTGGCAGCTCCCACACACTCATTGCCCAAATTTGAGAAGGTTTTTGACCTCCGTACATTCTAATCACATTTTGCCACATTGTGAATTGAATAAAAAATATAAAAGTTGTTATGAACGCTTCTGATAACTAAAATACATCATGTGACAAAACAATGAAGCGCTGATGCAGCTGTGCCACAATATTGAACTGACGTTGCTTTAAAACGACTGCTCAGATGCAAAGATGTTTCATGTGGCCTCGACTACTCCTCGATTCACCTCTGCTCGAATCACCTGTGGGTGGGACTAAGACGCGAGGAGGAGAGGTATTGGGGATGAACAAACTTGGAATTGGAAAAGGGTTAGTGTGTGCTTGCCCCACATTATACAAATGGGTGTTTCAGCTAGTGTTGGCTGTCTCTCTTTTTTGAATGGGTCCAGTCATGGTGACGGCACACCTAGTACAACCAGGGTGCAATTTGCTGGGGTTGATGTGTGGGATTCCACCTTCCTGGTCTACATTTCCCTGCCTCTGCTCAATTATTGTTATCCCTGATACGTGCTAAAATTACGTATGGTAGGCCTAACAATGTTGGCTAATGAAATTAGCTATACCGACATCGTCCATCAAACCAAAAATGTATGCCCCTTGGAGAACATCAATGTAGGTGATGAAAATACATACAATGTATAGTATGTTACATTTATTCAAAATCAAACCTAGAGAGAAATTCAAATAATGTTTTGCTTCTATCTATCTATCTATCTATCTATCTATCTATCTATCTATCTATCTATCTATCTATCTATCTATCTATCTATCTATCTATCTATCTATCTATCTATCTATCTAGAGATCTATCTATCTATCTATCTAGAGATCTATCTAGAGATCGATATATCTATCTATCTATCTAGAGATCTATCTAGAGATCTATCTATCTATCTAGAGATCTAGAGATCTAATTTTAATTTCCGTTTGACTGTAAATAAAATGTAGGCCTACTTATATTAAGAAAGTTATTTCTCCTATGGCACAATACATGCTCATCAAGAGCCCAGAGGTCAAATAGGTCAGTAATTAAGTAATTTATTTGTTATATAACAATTTTTGTGCTCATTTTGTAAGCTACTGCAGGTTTATTTACTAGCCTACTGTATAACTGAGTTGTCCTCATCCCTAATTTTCTGCTAGAGGAGATGGAAAGGTCGGATTTTACACTTTATTGATCTCTTAAATAAGCATTCACCATCTCTAGACACTTTTCATCTCAATCAGCAGGAAGTCTTTCTCTTTTCTTCACTCTTTCAGCCAATCAGCTGCTTTCCTGCTCATTTGCCCATGAGTGCATGCACGCGCACACACACACACACACACACACACACACACACACACACACACACACACACACACACACACATAAATCTTGCTTTCCTACTACTTTCGCTGAGCTCTTCAAATATTACCAAACTCCTGTGAAACTAACACAGTTGCATTCTTTACATAAAAAAGCCATATTCCCTCCACAATTCACCAGCTGCCATTTAAAACAAGTTCGAACACAGCATAAAAAAGAGTATCAACATAGCACCTGTCACCATTTACAAACTTACAACTTGAAATAGGAGGCAGTCTGAAGGAAACGCTTGGCAGACTGGCCTGAATTCCAATCATTTTGGCTTTAGGAGCTTATGGGACAGATGCTGCATTACGTCTTTAATTGCAACCTTCTGCTCGTTAATTTACAAGATATGTTTTCTAATGTAAATGAGAGTTAGGCTTGTCAGAGGAGGGGGCATATGGGAACAAAACACACCTCTGGGCATAATACGTTGGGCAGGTTGTTTACTGGATCAGAACACATGGTACAATTCAGCCTTCCTCACCCACTTGTTATGGGAGTAACCCAGCACCCATGCTTTTAGGGTTTATTCTCCCTATATTACTCATCATTAAATAGTCGTCTTTTATATTAATGAACTCCTCAAATGTTTGTTATGATGCTCCCACAAATTGATCAATCATTCACATTAATCATAAAATGTGCAAACACATTTTTGGTATCCTGACTGCAGTTAAATGTGCATCTAATAGCTTGCCATTTATGAGAGTGAGCGTAGGTACTGGAAAATATATTGAATCACTACAGCTGCGTGATGCTGAAAGATCTACCACACAAAGAGAATTTTGGCATTCATAAGCTGCTATATAGTTTGCATGTAAAAAGTGACTTCAAGCTTGTTGCACCTGTTGCATCTTTGTCCTCGATAAACCTTGACACGTTTATTTTATGTGTTTTGTACTGCATTCGCAGCAAGAAAACAGCATAAAACATTTGTCACAATACTCTTTGCTTTGTCACAGTTACTCAATTTGTCCACACTACACTGAGAGTTGCAGTCACAGTGTGCACTCTATGGTGGGTTTGGTGATGTATACGTAAAAGCTTTCAGGAGGCAGGGTAGGAAAAGTAACTGAGAAGAATTGTTGTTGGACTCAGAGTGGGAGTCTTACTTTACTGGAAGCTATGCTGTAACAATAAAAAGTAAAAATATTGCCTAAGATTTGTTTGTGCTATTTAGCTATTGGCACCAGCTGCAAGTGCTAGGGCCATGAGCGTGCATGTAGCTAAAAGTAATGAGGTTGATAATCTGTTACGTGATATGATTATACTAATTTCAAGCAGGTCTTTTTGAGCTTGATATCAGGTTATTTTTATTCCAGGCACGGCATGTAACAGATGTAATTAAAAACATAAATGATGGCTCAATTCCATTTAGTTTTTGCAGTTTAGGGGTGGCTGTAGCTCAGTCGAGCTGTGTGGGCGGGGCATCAGGGTCAATGTGACTGCAGGGCATATCATTTTTTGAGGGGCATGAGGCCAAACTGAGGAAGCACGGCTGCCATGGCTGTCGTAATACCCCTGCCCTGGTGGACTGGTAGCTGGAGAGATGCCACCTCACCTCCTTGGCACTGACAAGGTGGCCTTGAGCAAGGCACCTCCAACTGCTGCTCTGTTCCCTGTCCATGGGCAGCCGTCTTGTTCTGACATCTCACCATTAATGCATCTTAATAGGTCTTGTTTTTGCATGTGTGTGTGTTTGGGGCCTGTGTGTGTAATGTGTAAATATAATAATAGAGTGAGAAAACGTAATTTCCCCTCGGAGGACTAATAAAGGTAGGCTTTCTTTTCTTTCTTTTGTTCTTCTACTGCGCACACGTTGTCACTGGTATTAAATGTTTCTGGATCACAGCCACTGCGAATGGACAGCTATGCATTTCCTACTGTGACAAGTTAAAATGTCCGCCATGAAAAAGGTCTATATTTGTGAATGTGAAAAACCCTATTGCACATGTTTACGTACCGTTTAAATCAATATGAATTGTCCGCATTATTACAGCAATAAAGACATTTTAGGAAATTGTTATTCTAACAATAAATAAATAAATGAATAAATATTTTGTATTTGATTATTAAACGTAATAAAAACACATACTCCGGTTTCTATTTTCAATCAACAATAAAATAAAAAAATTAAAATGAACTCTCCCAATGATATCAGTTGACTTAAAGCAGTGGGAAACAGTTAGCTTGGCTTTGTCCAAAGTTAAAAAATATGCCTTCTGGAAGCTGTTAAGTTTATAAACAGCTTCTTTTTGCTTAATCTGTTTGGAAAAATAAAGTAACAAGTTGTGGTTTTACGGGGAGACATATATATTTGACCTTTTGACAGAGTTGTCACATTAGCTAGTGTTTGTCAGTGTTTAAGCTAAAGCTAATTTACTCCAAGCCATAGCTAAATAGTTAATGTACAAATCTACATTTTGTTATCTGGGTCTAGGGAGTAAAGTGAATATGCATATTTACCAAAGTGTTAAGCTATTTCTTTTCATTTATAATCTATGCTTGGATTTGTTTCTGCTATAAAAAAACATTATCTGCATCAAAGCACTAAATGTAGTAATCACATGATAAAAAAAAATTACTAGAAGTTAATTTTTTATTCTGTATTCTAAATTGTATTGTAAATACAGTACATGCATAGGAAAGCTGCTTCTTCACCTAATCCAGTATATTTAGTTTTCTCCACTTGAACTTGCATCACCTTTCCAGCTTTAAAAAAAAGGGACATACATGTGTATTTTTGCTTCCGCTTGGTGGAATGTGTTTAGCACAAGGTCTTGGCGCCGACATATGGTCTCAGAGAGCTCCATTAAAATCAACAGATGGGTATAGGCCTTGACTCCCTAAGCTTTTCCTCCTGCCTTTCCACCTCAAAGCACAACTCCACACAAAGTCCCTTTTTAAAGGATTTTATCCAAAGTTACCCTGACCCCTCATTCTTCAAAAGGCCAAGTCATTTTTTTTTTTCCAACAACCTCTGGAGCAGTGAAATTGTTGAGGCTGATGTTATAGCTCTTACTCAAATTTGGCAGAAAAAAACTGCCTGAACAATGGCAGTTTAAAAAGTGATAAAAGAGAAAAGGCTGATGGAAAAGGAGGCTGAGGTGCTCCGATGCTGGTGGACAACAAACCAATTAGAGATGACAGACAGATTGTGTGCCTGTGTGCCTGTCATTGTGTAGTATATAAACATTTTTTTTTTTTAGGAGACAGGGTTGCATTGTGTGTAGACAGACAGGTGGAAACAAATGACTACATTCAAAAGAAAACAGGATTTTTTTTTATGAAATAGGAAATGACAGGAACTTTCATTTTTATGACTGGTTTCTCTTAACATGGCAGACTTTGGCCCACTATGCAGGGTAGCTTACTCGCATGTCTACTTTTCTGATGCTGTATTTGTGTGACTACATGACTGAGTGAGCACGTGTGCCTCTGTGTGTGAAAGCTCATCTCTTTAATGGGACCCATCCTTTGTCTACCACTGACAAGCGTGACCACCGTCCCAATCCCCCTCAATGTAGTTTCATGCATGGTTGAAGCTAATCATTATGCATGTGAACACAGTGACAGTTTCACACGCAAAGATAGAGGATATAACAATGGCGTAAAAAAGAAAGGGCCAGTCACTGCTCTTTATGTAAATGACATGTTTTGAAAAGACCTTAGATTAAAGACACTTTCAGTTTTAAGGATTTATTTTGTAGCACATATTTTAGTCTTTTTAAGAAAGTTTAATATCAGTACTTTAAGCTTCATAATGTGTGAAAATATTGACTGCTGTGGTATTACTTCTACGGCTATGTTTTCTAAAATTTCATCATCTCAAGTTCAAATTGGATAAACAAGATAGCTGTGCTTAGAATTATGTGAATAATAATTGCATTACATAAGCACTTTGCTGTTTTTCTGACTCATTATAATCTTTGATACGTGTGATTACTGCTGATTGAATTTTCTAACACTTGCCAGTGCTGTCTGTATCCCTCCAGCTGCCTTCTACTGTCCGCTGGTGTATTCTGACATTAACAGGTGATTTTGGCAGAGACACATTTTGATTTCTTCTCTCTGCATGCACTGGCAGTGTCACTACAGCTCATTTTGCTTTTTGAGTTTCAAGTCAAAAGACCCCCCCCGGTGGGACCTTATGAATACGCTCATATTTTAGAAGCTTAGGCCGGTGCTGATAGTGCTGCAGCCTGGCGAAGGCCCAGCTGACACTGGCAGAGCAAGCTAGCTGGCCAATAAAGAGAAGTGCTAGAAGCCAACAGGTAGAGTTGACTGGTAATATTTATTTAGTTCCAGCTGGCCACCAATACTGCAGAACTTTTTCTAGGTCGGCCACACAACCCCAGACCGAAACAGGCAATAGATGTGACTGAAAGGCATGGAAATATTTTACTGATACGGCTCTTTGAGACTTTTCAATTTTTACTGGAAGTAATTTTTCATTATACATGAAGTCATTTCAGGACGTTTGTGAGAACCTGAAAACACCCTCATACCTAAATGACATTAGTCGATTTTGCTTATGATTGCTTTATTTATTCCAGTTTACTGATGGGACCGTAATGATGTGACGTTCACATAATCAGGGATTGGCTTAAAAGGAGTCACAGAAAACAACTAAAATAAAGACCTAACGTGACGTTAACGACGTCAGCGCGTCACGGACTAAGGTCAGTTAAGTAAAACTCAGTTAATTTCAAAATGACAGATGACTTCTGGTTTTACATGAGACACAAACCCTGGTCTCCTGAGTAAAGATCCTGTGTTAGTTTGATGCAACCATCACCAAACACCACAGCCTTCCTCCCTGGCGCTCTTATACTGTTAAACCTCACTTCCTTGTTTGCGCTTGCGATAATTATTGCAACCACTACAATAGCCATGTACGCTCTTTTTCTATATGAGGATGGTCTGATACAATGGACTTACCCTTAACTTGACTTAAAGGGATAGAAGGACATTTTGTTGTGTTTGAGGAACTTATCCAGTCAGAAAAAAGGCCCACCTCAAAAATCATATCAGTTCAAGTGTACGCCATATTTAGAATGTCTTTACTGCTTTACCTTGCCAGTCAGATGGCCCTTCCCGTTAGAAGCCGTAATATCCATCTACGCACTCTTTAAAACCACACAACTCCTTTGACAAAAACTGTAAATTTACCTTGCGGAACACAGGATTTGCTGTTCTACCGCTGCCTAGGTTTTGTGTTATTGTGTGACTTTGGTATTTTAATTCGGATTCACACAATAACAAGTATATAAACAATCCCGCCTCCTGTATGCCATGGATGTCTGAACCTCCGCAACTACAGAATCACAGACACTATTGCATTTTTCCGTGCCGATCTTTTTGTTGCACAGTGAGTAAGATATTTCATCCATAGGAAATACAGAGGATGACGGAAATCTTTTCTAAGTGGATTCTTCATTCATTTCCCATCTTCATGTTTAACAGAGAAGCTGCAAATTAGTTATTAGTGTGAAAGATGTGAAATATTACCCACCTAAATGATCAAACTTTTATGGCGATATTATGGCTGATTAATATCAGCGGATATAATTATGTTTTTTAATAGACAACACCACAGACATATGCCAGTAAGTAAAGTGGAAACATTATTGTGTAATGTTTGTTGACTTTCGGCACCTTTCAGTTAGAATTCGTCACGTTACAGAGCCAGACAAGACTTTGTGGACCGCCCGCACATTCTCACGTCAATTTTTTTATACATCTCAAAGTGTGAAAAAAAGTGAAAACCAGCGTAGGCAAGCTTTTCGTGCGTACGCGACGTGCATTTGAGAATTACATTTGTAGATGCTTAAAGATGATGGTAGAGAGAGTGGCAAGAACATAGATTATCACTTTGTTTTCTTTGTTAGTGTGATCTGTGAGACTTGCCCTTCATGGCGGTGGAATACCACTCAAACCTGAGATCCCAAGGTAAATGAGACAATTGATATGTGTTGCCCGTTGCGTTTCATGTTGGTGTTTAGTATCCAATACTCAAATGTCCTTGAGGTTGTTTCACATGAGAATGTTAAATGGCAGCAGGAGAAATGCCATGAGACCAATGTGACTGTAGTTTCTGACAGCAGGTAAATGATGGATGTTGCAAAACCTGTTGGGAAGATTGTGTTTGACATAATCAGATAATTACAATAATATGGATGACTGCATATAAACGGAAAGATTAATGGGTTATTCTTTTCCCTCGGAATCAAAACACAATAATGAATGCCATTGAACAGAATTCATTGCTGATTTACCAAAAGCATGGCACTCTTAATTAATTGTTTCCTCTTTAAGTCTTGCAAGCTTAAAAACAAAGGGAACAGACCAGATTCAGCTAAAAACCAAATGGGTGTTTAATAACCGTAACTAAATAGGAATATGTTCTGTTCATGATTCATGCATATATCTCGAGTGATTGCTCATTTTCATCTCAAGTGTCTTCATTAGGCTTGGTGAATTCAGTTACGTATAGCACATAATTAAATGTACACAATAACTATGCACAGGGCTCTAACCCCTTAGATCAGTTAACTAAACAGCCACTGCCAGTACATAAATGGCTAATGATAATTAATTCTACTTAGTTAGTGTAGGAACACGTGGCATTACCTTAGGGCACAGTCAAAAGTATCATTTTTTAGCACATTAAAAAATAGAAAGGTCAGAGTTTTGTAGAAAAAGAAAATATTTACACCCTCATTTATGGTTTATTTGTTTAACATTTTTGAGCCATTGAGCTGCGTATAGGCTCCATACTGTGGTAATGAATGCTTGAATTAATTACATCACCACTCTTAACTTCTAACATCACATTATGCAAAGTTCAAGGAGTCAGGAGGTGAGAGCGTCATTACGAGCTGTTGATTTTGCCATTTACTCACCTGGAGTATGTTTTATTTGTAGGTTACATAACCAACAAAGCACTTCAGTCTGGTTTGGGTAAGGTTGTAACATAAAACTATATCTGACATTTACAAAATCTAAATTTGATATGACTTTGTCAAGGACTTTCAGATGTCAAGGATGAATCGAATCTTTTCAAGAGCGGCTGAGATGGTGCCAAGAAGATCTTTTATTTCATGAAAGATCTGAGTTAGTCTGCAGAACAACTGAACTTGAGATTGCAGTTACACAAAATGAAACTATGAAGAGTTAAAACACACCTTCTTCTCCCCCTCCCCCTCCCCCTCCCTGCAGCTCACAGAAATAATACCCATTAGGGACAGAAAAACTGGGAAATTATGTTTTTTGCTAGTTTAGGTCACTGTGAACACTTTGTTCCTTTCCACTTCTATATCTTGTTATTGCATTTTTTTCTATGGTATGACGCATTTGAAAAGTACAGGAAAACACTTGTGTGACACAGTGTCAGAATAACCGGCAACTTACCGGTTATATAATAATCAGGTTACATGTTACACATCTTAAAAAAAACTGCACTGAACCAACTACCCCTGAAGAGTGTCTATTGCTTCTTTTTAAACAAGCAAGCTCATTCTACAGGCAAACCAAAGTCGGTGCATAACCAATTAAGATAAATACAAATAACATTTCAATGTGAAAACAATTTTTTTTTTAAATCAAATCTTTCAGCTCATCATCATCATCATGATCATCATCATCATCATCTTGACACATTAACAATATAAATTATTTATGGGATTTAAAAACCATTCCCTAAAACATGAAACCCCCTCTATACTCTACTCAACATGGTACAGTCTGAGTTCCCTGTACAATAACGCCCTTTAGAAGCTCTCACTTCCTGCTTGGCAGTTTAAACCTGCTATGACCAGCAGGTAATTTACGGGGGATCATTTACAAACATTTTGGAAGGTGTATATAACCAATAAATGAATTTTGAAAGGAAAAGTGATGTAATTAATTTTAATTGAATACATGCTGAAATGACCAAACATGAGTCAGGTGCTGCTATGCTGGGCTACACAACTTAGCAACACACAAACGGTAGGACTACAGATCTAATGTGTAGGCCGGATGGAATAAATAAGAGAACTGAAGAAACTAAAATAAGCTTGGCAAGTGTGCTTTCTATTGAACAGGGCACCGTGACATGCGGTAAGCAGTGGTAGCCTTTAGAAGAGCAGGCTTCCAGCTGGAAAGCAACTTTGTTTTCTCAAATAACTGGTTGAAATGTGCAAGAAAAGTCAATAAGTAGCCTACCACTTAATTTTTCCATCAAATCCCAGTGCAGCACCTGTAGCTTTGGTTGTTAACATGCCTTTGCTATTTATACAGTTTTTCAGCTTCTTGTGAGGCTAAACTAAGAGTGGTACGTTGTCATTTGAGGTGTTATGTAAAATAAGTGTATTTAAAATGTTTGGAATGCTTTTACTTGGCTGTATCAGTGCCTACTTGGCCTTGTTTTGGAAAAGTTTTGGTGATTTGATCTTCATCACCCTGCATCTTACACAGGGCGGATTTAGTCATTTTGAGGCCTAAGGCAAACACAGGCATGGGGCCCTCCACAACCCTTGTTCTCCCCCTTTTCAGTCCTTATTTATCTGAGAAAGACGTGCTCTCTGTCTGACAGCTGTTTTGGCCAGAGTGCTGGATCATCTTCAATCATAACACATTGATTAGGGTGACTGCTACTCACGGGGTCTAGTTGCTGAGTATCATGTGTGTCACCATCTTCGTCATTGCCATAGTTATCATCATGGACAGTGAAAGCAGCAGTTCCGTAACCATCTCCATTCGAAGGATCCTGTAAGGTTGTCTTGTACCTAGCCCCCGCATCGGTAGAGCAACCTGGGCTGACACTACTCTTCATCAGTGTTAGCATCAGTAGAGCAACCTGGGCTGACACTACTCTTCATCAGTGTTAGCATCGGTAGAGCAACCTGGGCTGACACTACTCTTCATCAGTGTTAGCATCGGTAGAGCAACCTGGGCTGACACTACTCTTCATCAGTGTTAGCATTGCTAGCGCAACCTGGGCGGACGCTGCCGGTGGGTAGCTAGGTAGCTCCTCAGTGTTAGCATTGCTAGTGCAAGCACCGGCTTCTTGCTGCTCTTTAGTAACGTTAATGTTAGTGTTGTCAGTAGCCGTCGTGAAAAAGGTTGTTACCTTTGCTAAAAACGTTCTGCTTTCTTCCCGCTTCTTCCTTTTTTCAGAACCACTTTGGTGGCTTTGCAGCATGCTGAGCCATTTGTGTACAAACACACGCAGATGCGCAGTAGGATAATGGAATAGTCCAATGTAGTGGGAACTGGGGGGAGTTTCTCATCATGAATTAAACAATCGGTTAGCACTTTAGCATATCAATGTTTAGCAATATAATTCATTGGTGAAAAGTAAGACAATAAATCGTAACCATAAGTTTATGAGGCGTTTTATGGGGCCCTTGGTAGCTTGGGGCCTAAGGCAATTGCCTACCTTTGCCTAATGGTTAGTCCGTCTCTGATGTTAGGTTAGTGTTAAAAAGTAGCATCCATGATGGCCGCTACATTGGGCACGGACACAAGGGGACAATCCATGTGAAAAGACACTTAAAACTTAAACCTGGTTCTATTTTTAAGATATCGGTCTGGGTTAAAAAAAAAGGAATTAGTTCAGTTAAACGTACAATATGTAACTTATGTATGTATAAATATGTACTAGGGGTCTCTCAACCAAAACAATGGATGCTAAACGCAGACTTTTGATAATGTTGGGAAGTTGTGTGGAATTATTGGAGTTGTAGAGTTTAGTGTTAAACATCATTGCTGATAAGAATGCATCTGTTCATGGACAAGTTTACCCATTCAAGGTTATTTACTTTTTTAGTTTTTAGTTTAGTAACATTTATTCATGTTATTCTAATAAAATAGCTGCAGTTTCCCCAATGTCCCACGTAATTCTTGATTCAATTTTCATTGGTAGCTGACCAATTAGCTAGTGATCCAGCAAGCTAACATTAGCCAGCAGCTAAAACACAAAATATTTCACATGACAATATCACCTTTTGGATTGTTTCAACAGCGGAAATGGCCGGCTGCTAGCTGGCTGGGGTTAACGGTAACTAGCTAGCTATATGCTCTTGGGCTGTTGTCAGCTGTCATCCCGACTGAGTCTCTCTGCGCCGGGTGAGTAAGGTAGACAGACCAGGTTGTGCTAGCTGGCTAAATTAGCACTAGATTAATCATCTATTTATACAGCTAACATTAACGTTACTAGTGAACTTGTTTGTGGGTTAGCCCAGTGCTTTTAACCGTGGTCAAAACAATCATACTAAAAATAACTTTATGAGCATGTTGAATGATGTTGTAACTTCTTAATGCTACCCACCAAGCATTAGCATTAACGTTAGCTACTTGTCAACTAGCACATTGCAGTAACGTTAAGCTGGATCGATATTGAAATGTATCAACAAATAAGATCTCTGTTGTATTATTGTGTTTAAAAGTGACATCTAATTAATAACAAAATGATGCTGTGTGGCAAAAAAAAAAGTATTAGTATTAAGTATTTTCTTTCTGTGACATTGTATGATTTACAATTACTCCTGAACGTATCATCTGAGTGCCGGTGTTTTGACAGAAGTTATGAGTAACTAGACGGTGAAAGGTTATGTACTATAAAGGTTAATACTGTCACCTTTGCTCCCGTCATAATACAGCTGCTAAAGGGCTTTGTCGCGTGAACATACGTACACGTTGTTTTTGGCCACTTGCTGAAACGATAGATGATAACAAAAACAAATGTTGATGTATCCTAAATGAGTTTCAAGGCCTGGTCACACTAGCAGGTTTATCTGTGCATCCTTGTGAAATGCTAGGGGTGCTAGGACATCCCTATGTTCCCCAGATAAGACACACTTTACAATGGTTTTGAAGATTTACAAATATTTATGTATGTATGACTAATATAAACTAATATTCTCTGAGATTGGGAGGGGATGATAGCCCCCACATTTCAAATTGCAAAAGCACAAAGGGACGTAGATGTTTGAAATGCAGTTTGAATGTTAAATATCTGTCCAGCCACTGAGGAAATATCAATGTCTTGATTCAAGAAAACTGTCCGCAAATTTGAGGAGTATAACCTCAGTAGGCTATATGCTGTAAATGGAGGATTTCAACATGTTGACACAATATTGAGCTGGGGAACATGGGACCCTGGGAACATAGATATGCTCCCATTGGAAGATGGTATAGGCGTATCCCCGACATGCTAGCACGTTAGCATGTCGGGATATGCTAGAGCTAGCCAGCTAGTTCTAGTTTCTCTTTACTGTACGGCTAACTCCCCCCTCAAATGTTTTTCAAGATTGGACATCTTTGATTAGACTTATTAAAGAGCTAGCTTGACCTATGCTTCAAATATTGTTGTTTGTAAAATAAATGACCATGTTTGTATGTAGGTCACACTGAAAGACTTTGTGTTTTAAAATGAATGTGTCTGTGTGTTGGCAGCTCAATTTCCTTATTCTGTTTGTAAGTGTGTGGGCGTCTGTGTGTCATTGTCTTTCCGACCGCTTGCATCTACCGTATATGTCATGATGTTTCATACTGACCCAGATGATTCTTCCACATTTTACCCCATGGTTATCTAGAAAGGTTCTCTACCAGAAAAAGAAACACGCTCACACACACATGCACACAGAGTGTGTGTGTGAGTTAGTGAGAGAGAGAGTTTTAAATGAAAGTCTCCAAGTCATCTGATGACAAACTGCAATTCTAACCACTAGGATCTTACTGCCTCTGCCATTAGGAAAATTACCATTTCCTAATGACAACAGCTTGAGAGAGAGGCTTTTGTGTGTGTGTACACTGTTAAGTTTGTGTACAATATTGTCATCCTAATATTTTCTTTGCCTTGGGAATTACAGGAAGCACTGGTAATTGTTAGTTGGTAAAATTAAGGAATTTGTGTGTTTATTTCAGTTTTTAAAATAATTTTACAATATATACTGTATGTATGTATGTATGTATGTATGTATGTATGTATGTATGTATGTATGTATGTATGTATGTACTGTATGTATGTACACTAGTATATGGGGCAGATGGCTGCTCTTTGTATATGGTATTGAACCCTTAACCAGGCTATCAGGCTGGTGGTTGATATAAGCTCTTCTGGTCTCAGATCAACCCTTGAAAACCTGTTTAAACGGGTTAGGCTGTTTCTCAGAGTTTTCAAAAACAAAAATGAATCAGATCCACTTGACATAACTTATAATAACCCACTGTACCATCACTAAATCAATGGATCAGATTGAATTAAAGTAACACATCGCTACTGGTATCACTGAATAGATAGCTGCTATGCTGTTTATTGCATTTATTCATGGTCTGCAACTCAAATCTTCCAAATGGAAAACAAAACATTTGTATAGAAGGTCAAATGAGAACCTTTGGCAGCGGGAGGTATAATAGTCTTAGACAAGTCGACTCTGCTGCCGTGGGATGAACTGGGTCATGTCTTGGTTTGAACCAAAGCTTGTTTTATTGTGCTTTCAGTAGAATAGTTTTTAGGATGTGAATGGGCATCTGGAGCTGACATCTCAAAGCATAAGATGTGCAAGGCTCAACTCTGTGTGTGGTGGGGCGGGAAACAAACCATTGCGGGGGTCACAGGCAATCCACACTGGCTTAGATTGACATGCAATTACAAGGCAGAAATTAGGAGCAATTAAAGTAGATGTAATGGGATGACATCTGTTAAGTACATGGAGGAATGCTGGTTTGTGTGCGTGGAGAAACCAGTTTCATGTGTCTTAGGAGGATTACGTATAGTTCCTTCCAGTGGGCGCACTCAAAAAACAAACCCTGCAATAGCTTGATTTAAAGAGGTAAAACTTTCCTTAAACAGCTTGCATGACATAATCACCGTTGTCACAGATGCTCCTAAATGTCTGTGAAGACGGTAACAAGGGATCCTTTGACGCCAAATGGTTAGAATATGGTGTGGAAAGTTCCAGGTTGAGTGGTTTGATTATAACTCGCGGTACTCATACTAGAAATAAACATGTGGCAATTTCACCAAAATTGTACACTAAAATTCATCGAATCGCACCTTAGAGCCATTTTCACACTGCAATAAGATTGCCTATTCAGACATCTTTAAAGAATGCCTTGTTCCTGTGATTACTCACAATTGAAAAAGTGGTTTGATCCTAACACAGTTGCATGGAGATTGGAGGCTTTTAGCAAATCTGACACTAAAATGTCAGACCTGTGTTGAAATAATTAACATCCAGCTTGCTTTGTGGGAGGGAATGCACATATGAGTTTATCGGAGCAAGTGGTGTTTGCATGGTTTTGCCTGCAACCCTGTGGGTCTGTGTTTTGGTGAATGTCCACCTGTACCCATTCTGGGACTGCTTTGAGTTTCTGCGGAGTTCATTTGACTTGCTGTGTGGATACACCAACCCTCAGTAGTCAAGTGTTATTACTTCTGTATAATGGCCCGTTGCATGTAGAAACAGATGCGTGCCGGAATTTGTGTACCTACTAAAAAAGGTTTATGACTTGGTACTTTCCATAGACTTTGTGTACAATCACAGCGTCTCTAAAATATGCCTCGCCTTCTGTTGTAATGTAATTTAAAGGTCCCATGACATGGTGCTTTTTGGATGTTTTTATATAGACCTTAGTGGTCCCTTAATACCATATCTAAAGTCTCTTTCCCAAAATTCAGCCGTGATGCAGAATAACAGCCACTAGAGCCAGTCCCCCAATGAGCTTTTTTTAGTATGTGCCATTTCTGAGTCTGTAGCTTTTGAAGAGGAGAGAGGGGGGGAGGCTGGTGGTGTGGCCTTGATCAACTGCCATGCTTCGCTTGTTTGCAAGTCACCTTGTCTCTTTCTTTCTCATGGGGGGCCAAATTCTCGGGGCGGGCAAAGCAGTGAAAGGGGAGGTAACCTTTCCCCTTATGACGTCATAAGGGGAAGATTCCAGATCGGCCCATATGAGCTTTCATATTAACGTTAAAAAAAACTCATAAATGTTCATGCCATGGGACCTTTAATTTAAACAGGGACAGTATACAAATAAACATTAACCTTGTATAAGAACAAGGAGAGATGCATTGCACCAGGTTGTAGCACACTTGCTATTTTCTCCCCATAGTCCCTGGACAGGTCTATGCAAGCAGCTCTGTTACCCCCAGTCCAGACCGCAAGTGTGTCAGAAGGTTTTTTTTTCCCGCACGTCTCATTTTAATCTATGTCTTCAAACCCTAAAAATGCAAGCTGCAATTGTTTTGGTGAATTCAATGTTGGATACTAAAAACTACCCTAATGCAGTTTCATATACTTGACTCATTTACTGTTATTCTGTTTCTTTCTCCTTTTTGATCATTTGGGTTTGCAGTTTTTCAGCAAACCCTTGTGCAGCAGCCCAAGCCATTCACTGCATCTTCACCAGTTATGTGTATGTAAGTTCATGCATACATTAACGTTATGTGTGCACACATCAGGCCAGTCATGCACCCAGTGGTTTAGAAAATGACTCAATCTGACCTTAGTCTCAACTAACAGTTTGTAGGAGCTGCATGCCCTATAAACTGCACAATAGACCCAGCGGCTGGCAGGTAAACACAGACGCACTGGTAAAGGTCATCCTATACAGCTCCTAACAAGATGAAAAATGATTCATGAGTTCTCAGTGATGCTTTTATTCCTCCTACAGGGAGTTCTTCTTTACTTTCCCAGCGGAGGTCCAGAAAGAAACATATATTTTTAAACTACACCACGCCACGCTATTGCGGAGTTAAAGCAGGTGCCCCATTTCCTGGCAAGTTGATCTTGAGAAAGACCTTATGGTAGAGTGTATTCACCACATGAAGCAGTTTTAGATGAAAGCAGCTACAGTGCCTTCATTTTTCACTGCGATCAATCCACATCCACCCTTTGAGTTCAGATGAGGTAGGTCTGTGCACTTATTGTCCTTTCTATCTGCATGTGTCTATTTGTGTGTGCATGTGTGCATACACAGCATTTGCATCTGTATATATGAGTCCTGAGACTGCAGGCCATTTTATTATCTAAATGGGCCCAGACAGCACTGGGCTGGAACCAATTACACCAACCTGCTATGATAGGATTCCTAGGGGACAGCATCAACTAAATTCCTTTACTTTTCCATCTCAAATGTGGCTCTTTTTTTACTTTATATGCACACGAATCAGCCAAATATGACCATTTAAGATAACGGCAGTCATGAAATTGTCAAACAAAAGAACACCACCTGCATACACATTGTTGTTGAATACAGAGTAATCATAAATAAAAATGTCCCTTGCATCTGCATCCACATAGTCAATGCCTGTGCCGTTTGCTTTATATTTCTGAAATTGCCTAGAACAAATCAAATTAGTCTTTGATTGCCTTAAACTGGCATTTTATTGTGAAGTTTCATCATCCAGACTGTGATAATAAGGTATGAGCCATTTGTTTCATTAACTGTGACAATGATTTGTTCTAGTGCCACTGCTATCTTTTTGTCACTTATAGAGGGTCTACATCCATGCTAGCAGCTCTGTGAGGCTGTACTTAGGCACAGCTATGCGTTGTGCTAAATGCTAATGTCAGCATGTTTGCAATGGCAGTGCTAACATGCTGATGCTAAGCAGGTGTAGTGTTCACTGTAATCAGCGTGTTGGTTAAACGTGTTGACATGCTAACATTTGATAATCAGCATCAAACACAAAGTTGAGGCTTTGTGGGGATGCCATTAGTGTGAAATGTTGAATGATGATGGCACTAGGTGAAAATGTAAGTTTAAAATGAAAAAAATAAGGATCAAAATTGATGCAGTGGAAAGAGAGAATGGCTTTTTATGCCCTGCTTTCTTTTTCCTTGTCAAAACCTGGCTCTTACAATATTTACAATTCAATGCAACTTGAACCCCTACAGTTTTGACCTGTCGTACATTGCGGTGTGTTTTTTGAGTAGCAACTAATGTAGCCTCAAGCTGCTAGCCTCAAGCTGAGCTGAGCACCGGGCAACAGATGTCTGTTAAGCTCACTTCTTTCTTACTCAGCCTCAGATTCTTTTCATTTTTAAACTTGTAGTCTTTAGCCCCAAGTGATGTTGACTCAAGTGATTTATCAGATTTTTCAGCTCCCTCTGGAGCCACAAAAGGCTTTACACTACTTTGTTTTTGTTTTTACATATGCGGTAGTACTCCCTAAGACCTGCACACAGATTTTGATGTGTAAAATTGGTATAGTTCCTCTTTAAGGGATCACCAAAGTGATTACAATCCATCCAGAAGGGGACATGAATGTGTTTACCAAATGTAATAGCCATCCACCCACTTGTTAAAACATTTCACTTGAAACCACAATTGTCAGTCTGGCAATCTGGCGCTAGAGAAAACGCCCAAGAAAATTAGTAATTACCTTGACTTTGTTTATTGCATTTATAATTAAAAAAAGAGTACAATCAAGAAATGCAGCAGCCTTATTACTCATTCCAATTTTAAAGTGGTTGGAAGGCATTAGAAGTATGAAAGCTGATTTCTAATCTCAATACAGTTTTTTAGAATCGCTATGACAGATTTTTCAATACATTTAACAAGTTTCCTAAACTCTTAACGCACCAACACACCTAAAACACACAATTGGCAAAACTGTTAATTTCATGCTCAAATTCACACATTGTAAACTAAACTCCAAAACTAATTTTCAAAATACAATAATACACTAACACAACACACTATGCCTAACAAAACACTGCAAACATGTTTCAAAATCAAACAATTATTCAAAACACTAACACATGTTCTCTTCCAACAGGAACATTTAGTCAATCATAACACAATGACAAAAAAAACACTATCATCAGCTGAAATTACAGAAACTGCATTATTTTAGATGTGTCAGGTATGCCCTTATACAATAGACAGAATATTGTATTGATCATAGATTGTGTTTTGCACATGGATTTTGTTTCTTTTGTTGAAGAAATTAAATACAAAAAATGAATGACCATTTCAGAGTAGCTTTATAGAATGTAACGTTTATGAAAAAAAGACAGATAGAATTGCTGCAGTAAAGACTTTATTTGCAGAAGGACATTACTGCAAGATATACAAACAGAAAGAACACCGGAATAATAATTGAAAAAAAAAAGTAATCTTCTAATCTGCTCGGTCTTCTGCATTTGGCCACATGTTCTCATCCACATCACACCTGATAACTTCTCTGGCAAGGCATCGTGGGAAGAATCTTTTTGCATGCCTTATCCACCCCTGGCAGTGTTCAGCTGTGATGTCTTGGAATGCAGCATCCATTGCATCCAGGAGGGACATTTGGTCATGCGGACGATGGTCAAAAACCTTCCATCTCCAGGCTGAGAAAAACTCCTCAATGGGGTTGAGGAAAGGAGAGTAAGGGGCAAGGAAATGGGACATCATCCTTGGATGGGCGTCAAACCAGGCTGTGATTGGACGGGAATGGTGGAATGCCACATTGTCCCATGTGATCATATATATTGGCAAGTGGTCTCCCACCTGCCCCCTTTCTACCTCTGGCACCAGTCTTTCGTGCAGGTCTTCTAAAAACAGAAGAAGGCGGTCGGTGTTGTAAGTGCCAATTTCACATTTATGCAGGAGTGCACCATTGTTGGAGATTGCGGCGCACATGGTGATGTTGGCTCCAATAACTTCAATACTTCAATAAGCTGTTTCTCATTAGCAATGGAATAAAAAACAGGGAATATATTTGTGTTTCAATTCAATATCAATAGTTGTTCACTTTGACTTTAGCATGTAAGGTTAGGTTTAGAACATGGTGTTATCAGTTCTGACATACAGTGTTAAAGCATTGGTAAATTTGGCAGTAAAAATCTATTGTTTTGGTCTTGTTTGAGCTTGAGTGTAAAATGAGTTTAAGCATTTTAAATTTGTGTTAATTGTATGCATTATGTGTTAAAGCAACAAGAAATGTGTTAATAGTATAGCTCACAAATGCTGATGTAGTGCTAACTGTGTTAAGAGTTTTGGAAAATTGTTAAAAGTATTGAAAAACTGTCATAGCAATCGTAAAAAACTGTAAACACCTGCAAAGCTCCTACTAAGCTTCAAGGGAGTTTCACAATCATTCCATATTAGTGGTGTTGTTGTGACCATGGCTTTGTCTCAGGATATGATAGGCCGGATCAGGGGAGGAAGTGATTCGTGAATCATGGTTTGTTTGCTTTACTTCCTCACATTGCTTAAGAATGGCAACTGCATCGAGCAGTTGTGCTGCTAAATGATTTACACGGCATGAATTAAGAATGTGAGGATCCCGAAGGGAAGACAAACTAAGGCAGGCGGATAGTGAGAGGAAAAAGGTATTGAACGCTGGGGGATGTTAGTTTTCCTGGAAAGCCATAGGGCACAGGTGCAGTAGCTTTCATTCTGTAAGGAGGCCATGAGAGGCACACACAAATCCTTGCACACACACAAACTAAATCATACACACACACTCACAGGCACACTTGGTGGAAGTCCACTCATGCATATCAGCGAAGCTGATGATCTCAACGTGTAATCCATCCTGAACAGCAGCTTTGCTCATTCCAAAGCATGTGATTGTCTCGAATTTATGCTGGGATCAAAATCCATTCAGCTATGTTATGAAGCTCCTTAATTCAAATCAATAACAAAAAAAAAAAAAGCTTGCAAAATCTCCTAAGACTAATTTAAGAGGGGGAGAGATCAAGTGATGGGAAGACTGCAAACAAGGAAAACTAGGTGACTTGGTCAAACTTTATTCACGCTCTAGCACATTTATCTCTGAGGAAATGGCTGTAATCATCAGAGATATTTCCCTTTTATGTGAGTCAATTAAACCAAAGTGAAGTGGTAAAATACTCCACCCTTTCACCCATTCAGCAAAATCCCAAAATGTCTCATGTAGTGAGCCTCTAACTACAAAATGTAAAGCTTTTTGCACCAGTTCCACTATAAATAACACTTCATTTTCTAATGGAATAACAGTTTTAACAGTATTTGAACCCATACTGTAGTCCTAGCCAAAGCAGTAAAAACTACAGCCTGATTTAAAGCTAGTGGCTCTTTTTTTAGGTTGTGTCAGTTTCAGGAATCAGCCTCACGCCTTCCTTGTTTATTGACGATTGAAGTACCTCTGGTCCAAGGAGAGAATATAAACTTGATCTAAATGAGTGCTGAGAGAGAGGGAGGATTGTGCTTTCCAGGAAAGTGGGCTTTCTTTGAATTCAGTCAGGGAAATGAGTGTTGGCTGTAATGGGTTCATTAAGGAGTTTGCCAGCATCTTGCACACTGGCACGGCTGCTCAAATTGTCCTTCTTTCAATGAATTCCAGAGAGTTGCTCTCCATTTGGAAACAAGGTGAGAACACTTAGTAAGTTTTGAGAAGAAAACCAGGTGGTGTGAACAGGTCTGTGGAAGTGCAGAGACATACAGAAGCTGCTGCATAATTGAATTAAAGTTGATTAGTAGATGGAAAAAAAAAAGATGTCCGGCACAGTTATTCATCTCTGAGATACAGAAATGCTAAATAAAACTACTGTAAGGCTCGGGCACACCAGCTTTTAAAATGGTGAAATTTTGTTTATTGGATTTGTTTGGGGAGGGTTGAAGACATTTTAAGTTTATTTTGGTGAACTTTTGATGCACAAATACCCCCTTTGGTGAATAGCAAGTAATCTTAACAGTGCTGACCTTTTGAAGGAATGGAGAGCCGGAGGAAGCTATCGTAGCTTTATCAGCTGGGTTTCTTCATCCACTTTGATTTATCCTCCACCGTCAGAGTAAAAGAGAGATAGTTTGTTCCCATTATATGTTATAATCTGTGTGGATTTACTATCCTGTTACCTTACTAGCTATGACTTACCCCAAGCTGTTAGCAAGCTTGTTAGCTCTGCTTTCCCCCCCTCCTATTCAGTAAAACTCTCCATGTGATGAAATGATGTACAATACCAAGAACAAAATGAGTAACCAGCACAATATAGAGACAATCAATCAAAGCTCTTGGGGAGCTATTATTGATGCATTGTAGGGATAGACCAATTATCAGCCCGTTTTTGGCCAGTTTGCAGATTACCTGTATCAGCGTTTTATTTTCCTGATAACCTATAAAGTTAATTCATGTCAAAAGTGCGCTACTTTGGCTCGGCTACAGCTCTGTGTCTGTCCGTCTGCTTCGCTTTCACTCCCCACTGAGTCTGACTTAATGTCCCGCCCACAACACTAGCTCACTATCTTTAACTGGGGATTATGTTCAACGTTTCTAATTCATTAAATAATTGCTTAAAGAATCCAAACAAAGTTTTGTGTTGGAGTTTGTAACATTCCAAAATCTTAAATTTTGAATTAAAGATATATATTATATATGTATATATACTATGTATATGCACATCCGTCATAGGTTTTATTAACTGCTAATAAACAGCATTGGTATCAGCCTTGAAAAACCAGTATCCCTAATGCATTGTTTGTAATTTCACTCACCAATGACACATGTAAGCGTTTCCTGATCGGAAACTGACACCTCTATGGTTACAATTTGGTTGTGTTTAGGCGCTGAAATTACTTAGAGTAAGGGAAAGAGCATGGTCTGGGTTAGAATAAGATCTTTGTCAAGTTTGGTGAACAATTATAGGTAAAAGAAACCAGTGGTGACTGTTGATAGTTAATGGGAAACAAACAACGCTCCAATGTTTTTGGTGACATAAGTTTCTTCAGCCGCTAGAGGTCTTTGTTTCTGAACATATTTCATATTTGGTCATTGGTTTAAAACAACTGGTGCTGTCTTTTTTCTTAGGGTGACATTCTCTTCACATCTGACTAATTGCCTAAACTTTGCCTTACCTAGTAAGACCAAGATCAAGCTTGATTCGGCTCACATAACCAGGCGTTTTTGAAAAGTTACGCAGAAAAACATAGTGACATTTTAGGGAGTCTTAAAATCATTCATTCTATTCCCATTTCTCTCCCACTTCTCCCTCAGACTCCCTCAGTAAACCAATACTGATCCCAAGCCAGCAGAGTTACTGACTGAGTGACCTGTCTGGTAGACACACCAACTTTGCCCAGTGGTGGATTAATGTGGTTACTATTGAACACACAGGTAAGGAATCGATCTGTCTGTTCGTGGCATGAATGCGTAAGGAGGTTGGGGATGAGTGTGCGAGTGTGGCTGTGTAACTCTCTGCAAGCATGTGCATAATACTGCAGTGTGTTCAAGCGTATGTTTCTTGAATCTTTCGTGACCTTTAAACTGTGCTTGTCTCTCCAGTTTGGATGTGTGTAGTACATTGATTTTGGTGCACTGCTCTTTCTAGTTTTCATTTGAAAAAAATGCACTTGTTGTACAGCGTCTTCATGTCTGTCTCTGTGTGTGCACACATTTTCAGCTCCTCGTTAATTGTATCTGCGGGCCATGTCTTTGCTGATCACCTGCCTCCATTTGGACGATGGATGGAGGGCCGATTCCACGATAGGTTTATTCATTGCCCGATACAGCTCTATTAAATCTACTCAAATTTAATTTTCCTTGGTGATTTGGCCACATGTCTCTAGCAACACACATCTCAAATGAGCTTGAGATTGAATTGCATCAAGGCATGTCAGCTTCTGAGGAGCTCAGTCCTTAGTTACATGGCAGCAGGCGTGTGTTTTTTATTGTAGTAGAAGTGTGTGTGTGTGTGTGTGTGTGTGTGTGTGTGTGTGTGTGTGTGTGTGTGTGTGTGTGTGTGTGTGTGTGTGTATCTCCATACATACAAAAATGGAAATGCAGAATGTAGAAAATAATGGAGGAGTGAAACTGGGCTCTCAAGACTTTCATTTACAACCTTCAGTCAGCTATTAGTGATATTGAGGTTAAGGCCTCATTTGGGCTGGCTTAAAGAATTGAGAAAGCACAAAATAAACAATACACATACATTTTTTAAATACAAAAAACGTTTGACATTTAAATCTGTGTGATTTGATATTGGATTCTTGACCTATGCTGTATAACTAATCATACACAAACACTCCCCGTGCAGTGATCACTCAACAATTCTGGCAAAAGATTTCCGGCCGGTGTTTCCTCCTCCCACTCACCAGTTATGACCTCTGGTCTCTAAATCGGTACGTTGCGGTTGCTTCTTTCCAGCCTGCTGCCTCGGTGTCTCCATGGGTGGGTTTCCTTGACTAAGACCATGCAGCAGCATGCAGCCGCTGGTGATGGATTGTCCCATTACCCTGTGACTTCCCTGCTATTTGCATGTGGTCTACCATGGTGTGTTAGAGTGGCTTTATGTGTGTGTGTGCATGTGTGTGTGTCTCTCTGTCTGTCCTATGTCAACATAAGCACTTGCAGAATTCACCTTGACAGAGAAATTTAATCCCGTGTGAACGTACCTGCATGTGCAGTACCAGAATGTTGCGTCTACCGTGGCACCAAAAAGCAATCATTAGCACAGTAATGGATTTGTTTTTATATTTCACTGTATTGTATCTTCCTGTTAGGGGAAGGTTTCAAGTTGTAGGTCTGTTTTTGAAGACTGCACACATCTCCACTCATACAAAGTCCTCCTATGGAGCTTGATATTCTGTACTTCATTCGCTCCCATCCTTTTTTTTTTTTTATTCATCAGCCTCCTGGCTCCTTTCCATTCAAATATCTTCCTGCTTTCCTTCATTATCTTATGAGCTTAAATCTAAGAGGCAACTCCTTCCTGATTCATTTAATCTAATCAAGTAAGCCTAGAGCTACCTCTCCTCTCACTTACCCATACAGGAATCAATCGCTAATCATCATCCTCTTTATCAATCCAGCCAGTTGCACCTGTAGTACCCCACTTCCAGCTTCTCCTGATGCTGATGCAAACATCCAGCTGTGTTTGGATTCCTACAACTGTCTTTTCTTCCTACCTGTGGCACATTACTTCTGCCGTCAAAGTGCTGTTTGCTGTGCTCTGTAATCTAGTGTGAAGCCAGAGAGTGACTCTCCACGGGCACCGCCTTTAGCCTCTATGTAATCATGCTGTTGGATCCTTTCAAATGCAATAAAGTATGTTGATTCTGCGTCAAGAAGGCTTGTTAAGGAAATAAAACAGTTTGCACCACCCATCCCGCTGTTGTTGGTGGAAATACAATGACTTGCTGGTAATGTTCTCTCTACCCAGCCTGATTTGTATGCCATCTTTGTTGTATGCCAATTTGAACATGAATACATAGTGGGGGTCATTAACATTCCAACACTGGGATCAGGGGCGGAGCGATGGGGTGGCTTCTGTGGCTCCAGCCCCAAATGGGTTCTCAAAAGCCCCAAATCTTTTAGGGTTTTAAAATAACTTCAACTGTGTGTCATTTCCCCTCAGTCTCTCTGATTGGATGGGCAAATTAATAGACCAATAGTTCTATTACTGGGAAAATATTGCCATTCTTTCTGTGACCTCTACCAAATATGTTTTCAAAGATAAGTAATGCTGTTTGTGCCAAATTCCTACTCTGCCTATGTTATGTCACTTACAATCAGTAACATCAGACAGGTTTTGCCTCCTTTTAGGTGAGCAAGACTAAAAAAATCGTTAGTCTTTCTCAGCATTTGTTGTGTTGAGATTTGGAGAACAATTAGATACAAAATACAGGATGATTGTTTTTCCTGGCAACTGTCATGTTTTTCCCAAATGGCTTTAAAACTGTTGCATATAGGTGCCGTAAATAGAGCATGCTGCCGTTGCCTCTGACTGTGACTAATACATGGAAATACAAGCAGCGTTGCAAATAGTTTCTTTAAGGTCAAATTTATTTCTAATATTGATCATATTTTTTTGCAGTAACGCTAGCTAGACACCCTCCTTTGACTCGGCATGACTCAGCAGGTTTTGCAATACTATGGACACTGGTGAGAATCAGTGATAACATTAGCAAGCTAAGCTAACTAGCTTCCACTTTAGTTATTTTAGTTAGCCTATAGGTTGCTAGCTTTCACTTTACAGATGAAATACAAACTCAGCGAAAGGCGGGTCTTCCCAAATGGTGAATGTTATAAGAGGACAGATGTCTTATAATCACTAAGCTTTATGGATTTATCACCATGGATTTATCAACACACAGCACAGTCATGTTACTGATATTTCCGAGGGTAGCGCTTCCAAGCCTTCCCAGGTAAATGAAAGTAGCTATTGGGTTTTTTAGCTAAAGGTGGGATATCACAATCAGTCAAACTATTACTAAATATTATTCCTATTTTTGTACAAAGTAGTAACACATGAAATGATTTCTTTTAAATTCACTTTCTTCCCTTATCCCATTATTATAATAATAATGATATCAGCCCCATGGTTTCCAAAAGTTAAGTGATATTATTATTAAAACAAAATCAACACATTTACTCCTTTTTTGTGGTCATTTCTGAATTCAAAAAATATGAACATTACTTACAATCTATTAAAATGTGACCTTTTACATACCTATTTGGAAATATAACTGTTTAATTTACGTCAACACAATGACCTCTATTTCACCCAGTACTGTGTCTTCCTAGCCATAACTTGGTTACTAATAGATTGTCGCACAGTCAATCGCCTACAAACCTCCCTACAACCCAAGCGTAGCAGGCCTGGTTCATTGTGTGTATGTTGTCCCAGTAAAGACAATGTTCTCTTCACTCCGGTGAACAAACAAGAAACGAATGTCTACCGTATTCTGGTCGAACTCGGTGATTTGTCCGCTCCGTGAATCCTTCTACGTCGTTCTCCAACAATCTCTCCCACCAGGATCGATTCAGCAACCACAAATATAAAACCAAATTACTTACTATAAACCAATTAGAATTAAACAAATATCTAACAACCAATTAGAATATTCTTACAAGTACTTTCTTATATAAAACAACATTCCATATGAAAGACAGTATTAAAGTATGTATAAGAAAATAAATATTCATAGACATTCTCTCTGTCCACATAACCCTTACATCATGAATATAGCATTTTTAAGTTTATTACTGTAGAATGAACTAGCAGTTTAACTTTTTAACTTTTAGTACCATATATTTGTAATTTATTAACTATTTACTGTCTCTATGAACTAAATGCATGCATTTTGGTCATTTTGCTTACAAGGCATGGCAGCTTTATTTGTATAGCACATTTCAGCAACAGGGTAATTCAAAGTGCTTTACTTTTTTTTTTTTAAATAATAAAAAGTTAAATTACCACATTAAAGGTAAACATTAAAGAGCAGTTAAAACAGTTAAACATATAAAAGCAGATAAAATAGCAGATTTTAGGCTGCTAGTATGGGACAGTGTACAAGCCGCTGCCCCACACACATTATTGGAGCACAATAACCATTTTGTGGAAACCCAAACTTTGTAAGGAAACAGGGAGTGAGTTTCTAAGTGAAGGTTTAGTGAATGGTCATGTTATAGGTCACGTTAATGTCGTTATTTTTGTGTGTTGATTACAAATTTTGAAATAATTCAAGTATTTCAATGGGAAGCCTATATCGTGGTCACAGTACGATTACGGTAGCGAGTAGTTTTGAAAAGCCAAAAAATCTGCGTAACGAGATTGGTCGGGATGGTGGACGGGTCAAACAACACAGGACTTCCCCGGAGACCCAAGATCGTGTCCCGCATGTTGCAGTTCCTTTCTGCGTTATTCTCTTCCTAACCACAACTGTCCCGTTGTTGTCGGTGTGTCCTGCGAGTGAGGGTTCCTCCCGTTGTTGTGGCCGGCGTGTGGTGTTTCATTTCCCCCGTTTGTTGTGTCCCCTAGAGACAGTGGATCATGTCCTGAGTTGTTGTCACCGTCCCACGTGTGGCGTTTCATTTCCCTGTTGTTACATCCCCCAGAGCAGCCCAGTGTCATGGCAGTTCCGGAAATGGTCACGTTCAAAATGCGTGACCTTTACACGAAATAAACATCATTAATGTGACCACCAACCTGTCCACAAATCAATAAATCAAAATAACGTGACCATTTCAGGAAGTGGAGTGAGACCGGGTTGTGACCACAGTGAAAACTGTAGAGTTTTAGTAAGTAACTTTTATTTTTTCCAAGAAGATTCATTAAAATATAGGCTTTTTTTTCTCCTACCACTGTGGGTTCCTGGCTCAGGAAAGGCTTTACAGAGTAAGCTTAAGTATTTGGACAGTGACACTTTTTCTTATTATTCTGGATGTGAAATGACAGCGTCTGTGCTGACTGCCAGCTTTAATTTCCGGATTTATTTTTATTTTTATTTTTTATAACATACTGGTTAAAATCAGAGCTACTGTCCTTATTTTTCATGTCACCCCTTATTAAACTGTGCTTAAAAGAATTTCATCAGATAAGGATTGCACTGAATTACTTCATTTTTTTTTTTTTTTTTTACTTGTCTGAAATTCTTCATGTGCAATTACTTCTGAGAGAAGAGACAAAATTGGAGAGGCAGCGCTTATTGCTGATTCGAGGCAAGCAAGGTGACACAGAAAAAGATATGGAGACAAAATAAGAAAGGGAGCAACGAAGGGCAGAAATAGAAAGATAGGCAAAAAGAGAAAACACCTGACAGCTTTAGCCCGTCACTCAACTTTGCCAATGTGAAGCTTTGCACCTCTTCAATATTTGCTCCCTCCGTGGGCTGTCAGCCTCGGGACTGTCCCTATTCACACCCAGAAGCTACCCACGGTGTGACAGCCATGCACAAAGTCAAACTAACACACATACAGACATACACAGCCACAAATCTAGTACACAGGTATGCTGTCAGGTTTGCATACACAGCCGCTGATGGATGCACACACATAAAATCCCACGCAGACACACTCATAAGGCCAAGTGAGGTTGAAGAAGAATCCTTTCAGCTGTCCACCTACAGATTGAGAAAGGCTGGAGTCTCACCTGGACACACACACACACACACACACACATGCAGGCTTGTCACTTTAACTGTGCTAACTTGCTGATGCTTGCATCTGATGGTGAAATCTGGATGACAGTCTTCAACCCAAGTCCTCTACATCAGTATATAAACAAACAAGTGGGATAAAGTAAGTGACAGCGTTGCAAGACAAAATCCTGTCTTTAGATTAGGAATCAGTATTGCCTCAGCTACAAGAAAAAAAAAGACTTTATTTTTCGACAAATTGTCTTAAAGGCGTGAAACAGTTGATCTTTGCAAATATCTTTAACTGAAACTAATTATCTCTCTGGCATTGTGTGCCTTTCATGTTCATCGAATGAAAACAATGAATGAGCAGGAAGCATGATAATTTGTTTTTGTTAATGTGTTTGACTAAGTCCACTCTGGTAGTTCTGGCATTTAAAAATAAATAATGAACACCAACGCCTAATCTATAGCAATATGCTTCACAGTTTAGTCCAATCGTGTGACGCAGGAGGAGTTATTATCAATGCAATTATCTATTTTCATGCCCAGGTTGTGATTTTGTGCATTATCCCACTCAGATCAATCTGGATAAGAATATTGGAATAATACAAATGAGAAATCGCTTTAACAAGGTACAAATACTGCATGCATGATTGACTCTGCTTCCCTGTAGCCTACCGTCCATTCTGACGTCTTGCAGAAAGAAAGAAGGAGAGGGAGAGATTAAAGGGGTGAAACATTTGAGTTGAGAGTGAGTTCAGTGATAAAAGTAAATAAGAAAAAAATTAAAAATCAAGATAGGTAGCTAAGTAACACAGAACTAGATCTGTGTGAAACAGTATGTGTGGCATGCTCTGTGTTCCTTCTGAGATAACTTAGGTGTTTACCAAGGCTTTGAGCAAAAACTATTTTTTACCTTGTGTAAGGTCACATTACTGAGAACTGAACTTGTACTGAGAAAAAAAAATAAGACTATACTGGTGCTGATCTCACTATATATTGAGACAAAATGATATAAAACAACGACAACTTTTCCATCAGTTTCCATGAGTCTGTGAGGAAGCTAATGGTTATAACATGTTAGCTGGTGATATGATAGACTGTATTCTTTGTGAAGGTAGATGAGGAAAATGTATTTTATAGCTCAGTTAGCATACCTTAACATGTTGTTATCGGCCAGGTTTCAGATCTTCTGTGATGGGAGATAGCATGATGTACAGTAGAGAGATTAATGGTCTTGCAAAATTTGTATGCACAACTTTAGCAATACGGTACATTTTAACACTCTGTTTAACCAATTTTGCTGGAAGCAACCAGACTGTGCTGACATCGCAGAGACAAACACTACCTTCGGATTTTCCCAAACACAAATGAGACCATTTAACATGCCACCTCTCTATGTGGATCTCTAAAACAATAAGTTATTATGCACAGCATATTCTCCCATTCCCAATTAGAATTATAGTTTTAACTGGATTGTTTGTGAATTGTAGACAGACACAACATGAATGCCAATAATTCAGCCATGACAAAACTTAACAGTGGCTCCAACAAACTTCACAGCTCATGTAAGACCATCTCTCATGCTATGAAAACTCCTGATAGCGGCAATAAATCATTTCAGTAATTACGAGGCAGAAAATAAAGAATGGGGGCGTGCAGCTCCTTCACACTCTCTTTTTTTCCCTTTCTGCCATTCACTTAATCTCTTGTCATTACATTAAATATCACATGCTTTGATTTTTTTTTTTTGCTTTAGCTATGATCTCCACTCTTCCTTGCCATTTCGCAATCACTAGATTATTCCCTCTGTTTCCCAGTCTCTCTGGCTTGCCAGTGCATTGTGTCTTTGTTTGAGAAACATCTAGAGAAGACATTGGCAGGTAATTTGGGAGAAAACAGCACTTCTGTTCAATCGACTGATATGCCAACAGCGATACTCACCCAACACATCCTTCTCTAATTACCTCCCAGCCAAACGTAGACACTTTGTCATTTACTTGGGTGTGAGTTTTTGTGCGCATCTCTGCTGCATTGTTTGCAGTTGGGCATTTTTCATCGGAATGGGACTTTGTCTCTAGAGCTCGCTGGCTAGCTTTGAGCCCGGGCAGTAAAACCCATTTGGGGGGTATTATGGACTGAGCGAGAAAGGTACCGTGAATGGTCGAGTAGATTATGAAGGGATTCCCTTGAGCTCACCTCCGCCTCTTCACATTACACAGCTAATACACACACAGGCTCCGTGGCATTGCTTGTCCCCTGGATCAAAACAGATTTTTATTCAGTCAGCTGGGAGCCAGCCAATTCACGCAGCACTCAACAGTATGGCTCAACAGACTGTTCTGCCATGCATTTACATTTATTTGGCTGTCAACACATTTTGGTACAATATAAGAACAGGTTAGGGCTTACACTCCAATAGGAAATCACGAAAAAAAAAAAAATGATCACACCTTTCCAATCGTCGCCACATCTACGCATATAAGCAAGAAATACCCTCCAAACTACCAATTCCTCCTGAAGGATTTCATTCCCTGAGTTTACTGTATATTACTAATCTAGCCGACTGGGATTGTTAGATAGCTCAGACACATATCCCATATCCCCAGATCTCTTTCAGGGTTATTTTGTATTTAGCCTTCTAGTGGTTGGTCTTGCATGGCTGCACAAGCCTCTTGCCTAACGCTGCACCGAGAATCCATAAAGTCACCCTGAGGATTCGGGCCTGTCATTTTGTGTTTGTTTTTTTCAAGAAACTGATTCCTGCCCTTCATGCTTCTCCTCTATTACTTAGTCATAGTGTTGAGATAAAAAGAACAAGACTGAGAGTAGAATGTTCAAAAGATGGGCCAAGCCAAGGATACTGAAGTTGCAAAGAGGTCTGTGGTTTGCAAGAGAGGCCAGGGTAGAGTTTGGTCAAAACAGAGGTCCTGGGGTTTGACAGAAAATATGAAAGGGTGTGATGTGAAGGCTACGGGCTGGGGGAACGAGTAGAAAGTAAGTAAAGTAAGGATATTAAAATGCTGGAAGGAAAAAAAAGCTTGGGGCAGCAGAATGGAACGTTCTGAAGGGAATGTACAGTGTAGAGGAAAGAGCGTAGATAGAAGCGGGGCATCGGGGTTGAAACACAGTATGGAAAGGGAGTGAAGGAACACACAGACCTGAGCACAGTGGTCAGGAAAGTTGTCTCAGATTGGAGCTGAAGGCAGGGGAAAGGCTAGAGCAGGGTTATGACTGGAGGAGAGATTAGACTGCTGCCTGTCTGTCTGGGATTGATCTAATACACAACAAGGTGGCTGTTCTTGATCTAATATGGATGATAAGCTAGCAGATTGCCAAACAGCCCAAAGCATGATGACAAAATGAAATCATCCTCTACTCTACATGTAAATCTTTAGCATTGTATTAGTTTATGATCCCATTCAAAAAGTTCTTAACCCATTTAGGGATTTGTTTACACTGAGACACAATATTATTACAGCAAAACAAATGCCCATTAGTTGAGCTTCTGTAAGGAGGCACAGTTTACCTTCTATAAATGGCCCTTGTACAGGCTTTAGACTGAGCGTGGCAGATTTAAACCAACGGGAAATTTACACACAATGGCTTTGATTAGAGCCTTGCTGCAAGCTCACCTCCTATTCCCAGACTTCTATTTCCATGCATCTCATAGCAGTGCTTCCAAAAAGCTCACATGGGATCATTTCAGATTCCCGAAGAAATATATTCATTACCATGCAAATTAGTTTGGGAGTCGTTGACTTAAAGCATTCGCCATACTTCATTTCAGTCTGTAAATGCAATTAATGGGACCTCGTTCACAAGAAAGAGAATTGCCTGCAGATAATTGTCATTGTCAGGATCCTATTAAAAAGTTTCTCCCCGCAGTAAAACATTGCATTGAGAGGAAACGCTAGCCATCACGTCGCTGCTACATAGGCCCCATAATGGGATAATAAACCCTCTTTCATCTGCCATGAATAGAGCAATACTCAACAACAAAGCAGCACAAAATGATTTCCAACATGATTTCTGAGAGCACCCCATTCAATTACCATTCTTGAACAATCTATGCAAATAGGCTACCTGCAGCGCCCAGCTGCGACGGATGCCGTGTGAAATCCTACTTAGTGGGGATTGGGGAGGAGAAATATTGAGATGGGGGAGAAACATAAAGAGACGTATGCAATTGGAGGACAGAAGGAATCCAAACAGTAGAATCCAAAATGCCATATCATTGCTGTTTTTTTTTCTCAAAATACAGCTTGTTTTCGTGTTGTAAAAAAAGTAGCAATGTCAAATCTTGAGGAGGGGACGGCAGGGAAGGAAAAGAAAGAGGCTCCATGTTTAAATATGGACCAGCCAGTTCATCACTATGGTGATAATCTATGATCTGGCATGATAGGGGTCAGAGGCAGGTGACAGGCAAACAACCCTGGGGAAATGCAGATTGAGTCATTGGATGCATGTTATGTGTGCTCAATCTCAGCAAATCTTTGCCATAGGGGACTAAACATTTACATACACATAAGCTATTTATTTTTTTTAAACTGTTGGCTGGAAAGTTGACTCCATTGGTTTATTTAGGTTGTAAGATGTGATAGCATAGACCTACATTTATCAGTATCAAACAAATAGAGAATTATCAGCAAACCCTTTCTGCTCATTATCTTGGTTTTTCAGTACCTTTTTGTTCTGTCACTTTTCTCCCAGCAACACTGTTTCCAGAAGCAACAAGCTGATTGGTTACCTGAACACCTCTGATAATTATATTTTTGAGAAATATTTGAGTTGGTGAAGCCCAAAAATAGAGACCTCCAGTGAGTAACACTATACTTCATGTGAACTCAGCATCTGCCGGAGGCAATAATGAGTAGTTCAACACTTTGGAATACATGCTTAATTGCTTTCTTGCCAAGAGTCAGATGAGAGGATCAATGCATGTTTGTCTGTCTGTTAATATGAAACTACAACCAGCTGCCCTTTAGCCTGGCAGAAAGACTGGAAACAAACTGGAAACACTGAAAACAGCTAGCCTGCCTCTGTCCAAAAGTAAAAAAAAAAAAAAAACTTCAGATTTTGTATGAATTAAAACAACATGTTAAGATTCAGAGATGCTAGGGGGATTTTGCCAGTTTCCCAGTCTTTATGTTAAGCTAAGCAAACCATCTACTGGATGTAGCTTCATACTGTACACAACGGACAAACATAAGAATGAATCAATCTGCTCGTCTAACTCTCTTTAGAAAGTGAATTTAATGTATTTTCCAAAATGTCTATTCTGTTAAAAAGTTCAGACTTGACTTGTTAAGGCTGTGTCTGTTAGTTTTCAGTTGGCCATACATTTATTAATGCAGGTTTCAGGTGTATACTGTATGTCCAAAATGAATTGTGCAGGTGCACAAAAGCAGACAAAATACTGTTGTTTGTGGAAAACTTAGGATTATATATCTAATTTTTCTTTTTTTTATATTGTGGGCATTATTCCTTTCATTTTTCTTCTCGCTTTGTGCATGGTGCCAAGCTGGGAGGCAACGCAAACAAACACACCTGTTACCCATTTGGAAATGACAGCGAAGAGATTGGTGCAGGGAACAGGTGGGTCACTCTGTTCCCCCCATGTTGTTTACCTGGGAGTAGCATTCACTCCTGCTGCTGGAAGGCATATTATCCCTTGGATACATTTCCATTAGTCAAATGGTTGTGCTGAAATGTTAATTTGCTGCAAGAGGAGAATTACAGGCACAGGTTTTTCACCAGCTACTGCACTCGGGTCAACCAGACAATGGAGCGATGGAGGGTCAAGACATTTACCTCATGCATGTAATCATCATTGTCAGCCTTGTCATCTGCAATGTTAAAAATGGATTTTCTTTCTTCTACATGTGGGAGTAGATACACGAACACCGTCACACGTGCACTTGCATTTATCGTGTGTGCCCATTCCCTGTGGGATCTAAGGTAAGCAGAGATGTCAGCAGGAGGTGCTGGAATAGAATTTACTTTGATTGTAGTCACACAACCATTAGGTGGTCTTATTACACCATTTCATCGTTGGATGTTCTGGGTTATGGCCAGCTGTCAGAAAATGTTAAAGATCCCATGACATGGAGCTCTTTGGATGTTTTTATATAGACCTTAGTGGTCCCCTAATACCAAATCTGAAGTCTCTTTCCCAAAATCCAGCCGTGGTGCAGAATTACATCCACTAGAGCCAGTCCCACAATGAGCTTTCCTTAGTATGTGCCATTTCTGAGTCTGTAGCTTTTGAGGAGAGAGGAGGGGGCAAGGTGGAGGCTGGGGGAGTGGGCTTGACCAACTGCCACTTTGCTAGTTTGAAAGCCATGATGTCTCTCTCTCATGGGTGGGCCAAATTCTCTGGACGGGCAAAGCAGAGAAAGAGAAAGTAAGCTTGCCCCTTATGACCTCATAAGGAGCAAGATTCCAGACCGGCCCATCTGGCTTTGATTTTCTCAAAGGCAGAGCAGGATACCCAGGGCTCGGTTTCCACCTATCACCATTTCTAGCCACTAGGGGGACCATAGGCAGGCTGGGGGAACGCATTTTAGTGTTAAAACACTTCATAAAGTAAAATGATGAGTTGGACATCACTGGTACATATTTACTTCTTCCTTTCACAATACTTGCCTACAGTAATGTTTAAACATTAAAAAGTAGTTTGATGATCATTTGAAGCACAATATTCCTATCCAGTAAAAATGATCGCTACCCAAAGTTGGCGATGTTGATTTTATTCAGATAAATAGAAAGATTTAAATATTCTTCTTCATTTTATGTTTCACAAACCATTTAAATCTATAAAAACACATTGTTGATGAGCTGGGAACAGCACTGTCTTTCTTAGCTCTTGACTTTGTGGTTTGGATGGATTGCCATGAAATTGTATTTGTTTGTAATGCCATCAGGTCAACATTTTAATGTATCTAATAATACGACCAATTACTTGCAAAACTAATAACATTTGTGTTTACTTTTAATTAGTGAATGTAAGAATGCTAAAATGCTAAACTAAGATGCCGGACATGGTAAACATAAGGCCTTCCTGCTAGTGCCGGGTTCACATCATATCATTTAGGTGGTATTTAAGAACAGCCGTCAAAACTGTCCATGTCAGTCTTCAAGTTGTTAATCCAAGTCATAGATATCAAGACTTTCTTAAACTTGTACTGCAAAAGTGGCAACATTAATAAACTAGCTCATTAAAGCAATTTAAATTATGTGACTGCAAGGCTGGCAGTAGGGATAACAATTTTGGAATAATTCCAAGTATGAATTACTGTCATTTTCCCCGGTTTTCCCATTCTGCCCACATTGTGTGAATGCAACATAAACATTGGCAGGCTCAGTGGAGTAGTCTAATGTATTGCTGTTGGATATTTTCTGTACATTGGCCAGAATCTGCCTTTGGGGGAGGGTCTGGGTGTCCTCCCACAGGGAAGTTTTAAGCATCAACAACTTAATTTCCTTTATTCGGATGCACCAATTTACGATGGAAATACCTTTTATTTAGCCTATATGAAGAAAGAAAACCGATGACAATTCAAAATATATCAAACATATAATGGAAAGTATGTTTTTGCATGTCATTTTTAAGTGGGTATATAGAAATCCTGAAGTTTTCTTAGTGGGAACACTGCGTATACCTGCGTATGACGTAGACTACACCACTGGGCATTGTCATTGTGCTTAGCTCAAAGAACTGCTGTGCCTAAGTACAGCCTCATGTGGCTGCAGACCCTTGGTCTAGTAGTAAAATGCATTTTAAATGAAAGTTTACTTACCAATGTCACTTCTTCCCATTTGAGCAAGCAATGTCAGCTAGTTGTCACAAAGCCAAAGACCTATTGTATTTATCTGTTATTTAAAGTGTTTATGCCGCATTGATTTTGTATTCAGTGAAAGCCAAAATGAGACAATATTGCCATTGCTGAGGGCCAAAATGAGAAATGTTGCTATAATGCTGACATGTTATCAGCAGAGCAATTAACTTGCTGACTCGATGAAGCCGTTCAGCTTCAGCGTTAAGTCTGAGATCTCTTTCTCCCTTCCTCGCTGTGGTGAACAACTGTCTCTCAGAGAGCTGAAAAGGCTTCTCATTTTCCTCTTCTTCTCTTAATCCATGACAGTGAGAGAGAGCCTGCTGTGGTACCAATAAGAACACTCGGTTCACTTAAATCACTGAGTGGCAAGCTAAGTTCAAAGCCCTGCTCGGTGGCCCAATAAAGAGGAAGTAGCTTGTGTCTGGACGGATCAAAGGGAAGACACACGGAGAAAGGTCAGGTCTCAGACGCTCTCACACTGAGAAGCTCAGTGCTGCACAAGCTCCCCACCAGGTTTTCTATTACTGACACAATGGCTGCTGCTAGGTTCATGCTAGGTGATGTGTTATATGCTAGTTGATATGTTATTTTACATACTGGGCCCTTATTCATTATTGTGCGAAAAGAAAAGAAAAATCCAACAGAGTCTCGGCTCCAAATTGCCTCTTGACATTTAACATACATCATTATTTTTTTATTCTTACGTCAAACTATACAATTCTCATCAGCCTAAAAACACACAGGTACCTCAGTTGAGAAAAGGCTCCTGTCCCACCTAATTAAGACCTCATGGAGTCATCTTGTTTGACTGTGTGGTCTGGTAGATACTGGACACCCTGACTGCTAAGTCACCCTGCTTCTCATAGTCAGACACCATTTTAATTAAGAGGTATTTGCGCAAAAGAATGCTTTGAAGAGTAAGGACTTGAAAAGCCTGTGATGACAGGATTTTAAGTGTATGTCACTTACTTTATCAGTTACTAGGACACAGCTTGTTAGTCTTAGGAGAACGGGGATTCCTGTTCTTTGTAAAACCAAAAGTCACCTTTTGAAATGAACCGCCCTTTATAGACCGCAGATTGTGACTTAGTTTCATCACATTCTGTCACGTTTCATCACATCAAAAATTTCTAATAAGGGGAGAACTTCCATTCTCTGTAAACTTCCGGCTTCTGAAGTGATTGCATTCCCGCTCTGGTTCCATATTAGGGCGCTCACGGCGAGTGCAGAATGAATGGTGTTCTATGGAGCTATACCCCTCAAAATCCACTTTTCTCACGATATAATGTTTTGTCTAGTAATTTGAATGTTGCATTTGAGAGGGGAGGCTAAGAAAAGACACACTGCTGGCTGTTAGATTTTTAAAGTCGCTTTTTTGTTCTAAAAAGCCTTTTAAAATCTAAATGACGTCATACGCATAGTACAGCCAGAGATGCTGCTTTACGGCAGGCGGTGAGTCACTTCCTTTTTTCTCTTGAGGCATCGACAACACAGCTGACAGTTTAGGCTCTCCCTGTCAATTTTTAAATATCACATTGTAGAGTCTATTAGTATATATTCTTGGGTGACTTAAATACTTGACAAATGAAAAGCACTGAGTATTTTCACATTTTATTCAGAACTTTAGTGTAAAATGAACATAAGGTGCAAGGATCATAACGTATCAAAGCAATGCAGTTTGCCAATGGTTTTTTGAAATTGTTTATGACAACTGTACAGTATATCGTCCTATCGCCCAGCCCAAACTTAAGTTATTCACTCATTACAAAGTTTACATTGTTTTCCCCTTGTTTTTTCATTGATGTAGTATTTTATTCTGTATTTTCCAGTGCCCATGGGGCTATCTAAGTAACTTAAGGATCATTATCTGACTGCAATAATTAGGAGTTTCGGAAATATTGAGGCTGTTTAATATTTTTTTCCTGTTTTTCTTTATGAAATACCTTCTGTTGATTAAATTTGATGTGAGTACACATTTTGTGAAAGGATGTGGTACCTAATCATGTGTGAATATTGGCTTTGGAAACTACATCTTTTCAAAAGCATCATTAAGCGTCAAGTAAACAAAGAAGAGCAGAGCTCCTTCGGTGCATTAGTTACAGGTATCATTCACTGCTTTCCTCTACAGTCTTTTTCTAGTCTCAGCTACAGACGTCCTGAACCTGCTACTGAGACCGGGGATCATATCTCTACCAAAGGAAAATGTTTGTTTCATTTTTCCGAGCTCTTGCACTTGGCAGCAGCGTGTAGATGTTTCATTTGAAATCCTCATCTCCATTTTAAAACACCATTTAAAGTGCGCAAATATTTTACAAATCCATTTGAATTCCAATTGAGGCCAGGCATCCACACTAAGCACAAGTCAACACAGAGAGTCAATAGAACCAGTGCCACAATGTTGATTCATGTTGAGACGCAATGAGAAAATATACTTTTAAAGGTTCACAGCCAAAGAAGTGAGTCAGCCAGTATCTTTTTGTTCAACTTTGAAGCCTCTGAAGGGGGCTAACATCCTCCAAAATAGCAATATCTGAGTCAGTGTTTTCAAGTCCTGTGTGCTTCATTTTGTTTGGAGTTTTAGAAATGTTATGTAAAAGTGAAGGAGGGGGATAACATATGTAGGCCACAGCTCATGTATTATATCCGCGTTAAAAGCATATGGCTGTTTGTTAGTGTGAATACGTGAGAGAAAAACAAAAAGACAGACGGAACCAGTGTATATATGTGTAATTGTATCATTTGCATTGACATAATGTCTGTACTGTAGGTTTGTAGGCTGCTGTATTTGTGCGTGTGCCAAGGAGGCTTTGGCCTAGCTGTACAGTTAGTTCCACAGCCACTGATGGCCACATTGGAGGCACCATGCCAGTGCTTTCCCACCAGTGCTGGAAGTGACTGTCGACATTGAGTCCACTGCTTTTAAGAGCAGAGCTGCAACAAGGAAATGGAGAGAAGACATGAAGAGAGATGGAGTAGGGGGATGAGGCACAGATGATTTTGGAAACAAAAGATCCACTTTTCACATTGTTACTAACATTAGTTACTGAATAGAGCAATTACATACACATTCAGAGGTTTACAAGAACACTTGCCGCAATTAACTATTTTATCACACCCAGTGTGGTTTACAGTCTGGTTTACAAGAGCTCCAGTCTACTGCACATTACTAAAGCAAGGCTAAGCAGGGATAACTTGGAGTCTCTTTAAAAGCAGCTGTTGGAAATGATAGCCCAGCTGACAGATCATATTTATTAGCTCCAAATTAGAAGCAACTTTTTTTTGGCTTGGATATTGAGACGTTCATGCTTATTTTTTCTCTAAAGACCACAACACAGTGTGTGGGCATAGGATTTAGGTTTAGTACGCATGGAAGCCGGTGTTGTGGTGAATGCACAGAACGCCAGAGACTCACTGCCGGCAGACAGAGGCAGCTCCAGCTTGACAGTTGCAGGCAGAGTGTAGCGCTGTCCGTGGTGCTGAGGTTCAGCCAGTGGAGCTGGTCGTTTTACTGCATGTCCATTGTGTTCGTAATGGGGCTGAGCATCAGGGCCTGGCTCTGTCTGCATGGGCTGTCCCTGGCACTGTCCATGGTGCTTAAAAGTCCCGCGCTCCACCGCACTGTCCGTTGGGCTGTTAGTAACTGTCCTGCCTGTCCATGGTACCGCCTCTCCATTGTGCGGTCCATGGAGCTGTCTGTGAAACTGAGACACAGAGGCTGGCGCTGTTCATGGTCCTGAACCACTGAAGTGAGTGTTCAGATCCTTTACTGGTGTGCGATTTGTCCTAATACAATGTAAAAAAAATATATATATACTTCATTACGTCGAACTTGTGAACAAACAGTTGTTTATTTACACATCCAGCAGTCACAGAACAACATTATCATTCATTTGGAGTTGTGTCTCTGGCCACCTTGTGAATGTACTGTAAGTCCAATAGTCAGTCATTCTCTTTTAGCTCTGTTTTTGGCCTCCACCAACTCCTGTCCTGGGGGGAATATTGGACTTTTAAGCTGCTAAATGCTCCACTATGTTCAACAGCTAAGTCACTCACTTTGTCTGTCTGCTGTTTGGTGCTGAGCAGGTAGTGCTGAATGGGTTTTTAGAGCTTTTACACTGAAAACAGCTGAAAAAATGAGCTGAAACGTGAACTAAAGCTCCGTAATGCTATGGGGAGATTCAGATTCGGGTGACAATTCTCTGTAGGTTCATCACAACGAGCGACCCCTTTCACATTCTTTCCATATCGTCATCAAATACATTGTCGTTTTGAAAATACGGGTTAAGTACATACATTTTATGTCCAATAAGTAATCAGTGTATCAAAATAAAAATAACCCTTTTCCCTATAAGTGTTATATCATGATATATTATAATGGGTCCTGGTGGAGCTATAATTTAACCCCATGCTGTTCACTCTATGACGTAACATAATTCATGAAATCTTACAGTGTAAAGTGTTATTGTTAATTTTCAAAAAAAGATATCAGATGAATGTAGAAATTAATATTTACCCCTTAAATATAGTGGAGAAGAAACAAAGTGGCATAAAATGGACTGGGCTACATACGTAAAGTAACGTTTTTTTTTCTCAGTGACACTTTGTACAGAGTTTAAATCTTTCAGCTATAACAATAGCAACATTTATCCATTGTGAAAGGCTGGTTTTAGTAATAAATATGTGGCCAACATGGCAATAATCTATTTAAAATCTAACGTACTCTTCATGATGCTATTGACATTTATAGTATGTGTAATAATTTCTGTTCCTTGAAAATGAGCGCTGTGTGAAACATGCATGCCTAAAGATATATGATTGGACTATATACTTACTGAAAAGGGCAGACAAACGCATCACAGGGAAATAACTGAAAAAACGCACCTTTGCTGCAGAATTTGAAAAAAAAGTCACGTTATGTGCATATATGAATTATATGTCTCCTACTGAAGGGAGTATCGATCCAAAAAATATACAAAAAAATCAAATAAAAATCATACTAAGCCTTGATTCATACTGAATTTGTCATGTAAGACCATTAATTTCGTGTGCAGCATCGAGCTGTTTCGATATTACTTTAAACCTTGACCTCAAGTGGCGTATTGCTGACGTAATATCGATTATCGGAATGTTTCACTTGTAAAAAAAAAAAAAAATCACTTGGAGACAGTGCGCACTTTTCTCCGTTCCTTTCTCTGTCAGTGTCTCTGTCTCTACCCATCCATTCTCCATTCCCTCCTGCAAGCATGCTGTGATCCTCATCTACTTGGTTTCCAAACCGAGAGCTTAAAGGACTCCCCCACCCCCACCCCCTCCACCCCTCTCCTTAACGACCAACTCTCCTTCATCCACCCAGGCGTTTACTTGGCGGATTTTATTGGACCGCGTCTATTTTTCAACCCGGTCTTTGGGCTTTGCTATCGGGGCTCGTGAGGCTGGAGAGAACAGGTGAAAGGAGGCTTTACGACGCTGCGGTACAGATGATTGAACACTGAGCATTAACTCAACGCAATCTTTAGGCACCAGCGCACCGCGCTTCCTTTCACTGAAAGAAATTACAGGACGGGGAATTTGAGGTGAAAACACTTTGGGACAACTAAAGGGACGTTTACCAACTTGTGTTTCTAGACGAATAGAAGAAAGAAAAAAAAAAAAAACCCCACTGCGTTTATTTCCTAACTGAGATTCCTATGGAAGATGTGACCTTTTCTTTTGCGCACCTGCAATCCGAGGAGCAAAGCATTGCTTTTCTTTCAGTTGCTCCATCCTGACATGTCTTTTTTTTGTGGAATTACACGCGGAGATATGAGCATTGTGAGAGGCCGAGCTGGGTTGTGAGATTACCATCTTTTTTGCTTTTTTTTTTATTCGTCTCGTCAAAGAGGAAGTGTTCAGTTTCTTCAATGGCTTCGGTGTCAAGGTTGGCAAGACGCAAAGATGCCAGTCGCTGGCCGAGGATGTCGTCAACTTTCTGGGCTGTGGTGCTTCTGACAGCGCTGCTGGTTCTCTACTGCGGTAAGTCCCGGCGCTCAATTCTTGATCACACTTATCGGCATTCGGCCACAAACGCCGGTGCGCAGTGGGTGACCGAGTCATGGGGGGGGGGGGACGCTTTGACACACAACTATGAGACTGGTCTTGGCATTCGCTCTTAGGGTATTGATCTCAATAGTGTCATTTTCTAACCGGTATCGGAAAACACGCACTCGCTGCTGCGCGCACACATATGCACTCCCTTAATATTTTTACATTCTGCTCTCACTCTCACGAAAAAGACAGGCATGAGAGAGCAAGGGCGTAAATGAGAGAGAAATGTGTCTTATTGTCTGGCGAAAACACTTTCTTTGGACAGGAGGACCCAGAGGCCTAATTAAGTCTCTTGTGGTCCCCACACACACACACACACACACACACACACATCTCTGTCCTGAGGGCTGTGTTACTGTCAGACTCACTTACTGAGGTCAGACAGTCATCTGTCATATTGTCTCTGGACTAAACACTGGTTGCAGAAGATAACGAATACACATGAGACACACAGTGTAAAAGAAAGAGATTTTCTTATTCATGAAAACACATTTTAGTTGGACAAACAGTTAGTCTTACTCCAGGCGGTATCAACTATTGCCTGGGCATAACCTTATTAGGCAAATTTATGCAAGCACGCACTCACACATGCATGGCCACACAATCCCACCCTCTCTCTCTCTCTCTCTCTCTCTCTCTAAAAGGCTACTTCTCAATTCGAGGATATCTTTTCCTTTCTTGTTCCCTGGCACCCTCACACCTTCTCTCCTTCTCGCTTCCTTTCTCTGACTCACTTTTGAGGAGCTATCCAGCTGGCACCCTGTGCTCCAGCCTGCCATGTGTGGAGAAAAAAAACAAAAAACCCGAGGCTATATGCAATGGCCATAATAAGCCCATTTAGCCGAGCTAATGATTAATAGAATTGTCTTGTCTTCGATCACATTAGCTATGCCTGTGTTTTTAGAGACATAAACAGATTCATTACATGATTATTTTTTAACTTTTCCTTAAAGACTCCGCAGTGGCCTCTGCTCCCTTTCCTTATTTTTTCTCCATTGTTTTGTTTGCTTTGTAATCATACAGGCCCCAGGTTAAGTAGTGTGTGTGTGTGTGTGTGTGTGTGGGGGGGGGGGCTTTTTTGTCTTTTATGGTACCTTTGGCCATGTCAATTGATCTACCGCTTGTGTCCAATCAATTGGGCTTGATTGTTTGTTTCGGTCAGCACTCTATGAGCCCAACCCCAAGGACCTGAACCTCCTGCCCACAACTCCTCCTCCCTTCTGAAATGTAGCCGTCTGCGCAATAGAGATTCTTTGATTTCTCTTTTAAAATCTCTTCACCCCATACTACTAGAATATTTTGGTTCCTTAGTTTTAAGTTCTATTTGTGCAACGCTAAACTAATGCCAGAGAGACGTCTTGCTTGGCTCCTCTTTCTTATATTTCTTCCCTTTTTAGATTTGTCTTTTTTTCTCCGCTTGTGGTCTTTCTGGCAGATACATTTTCAATCTGAACATGCAGCTAAGATGGTTTCGCTGCTTTCTCTTTAGTTTTTTTTTCATTTTGTTTGACCTTCTTCATCAGGGCTTTCTTTCTGTTTTGTCCTTTTTTTATATTTATCTCACCCTCTCTCCTCTGTTCTTGTGTCCTTCGATGTCCTGGGAGGCTGTCCGGTCCAGTTTTCCAGTTTGCACATGTTTGTTTTTTCTTCATCTTTATCTCTATTTAATACTCAGTTTACCTCATATTATATTCTCCTCTTTCACTGTGTTGCACTTTTTCTTGCATTTCTCTTTCTCTTCTTCCCATTCATTTCAAATCTTATAATTCTTGGGTCACTCCTCTGGTGCAGGTCTGAGCTGACCGCCACACGTCACGCTGAGTTCTCTGCTCTCAGCAGGTTTTTCTTGCCGCCCCTCTGTCGTCATCGCTTGTCCTTTCTCTCGTTCCACTGCTGACCTCTTCTCTTCTCCTTTAGACCTGCTTTAGTTTGTTTTACGACAATAGAATTTTCAAATCCAAGAAATTATGCCATCTATACTATGTATGTACTATGTAGTATGTATGTGTGTGTGTATATATATATATATATATATATATATATATATATTAAGGCTGCAACTAAGGCTTATTTTCATTATTGATTCATCTGTGAGTAATTATGTTGTCTATAAAACTAAGCTCTTGAAAAAAATTCTATAGACTTTAACATGTGTCATCAAATGTCCTGCTTTTGTCTAAAACACATAGATGTTCAATGCTATAATGTTGGACAAGGAAAAGCAGTCAATTCTCCTATTTCAGAAGCTGAAGCTGCTGGCATTGTGTCATTTCGGTTTGAAAAATGTCACTGGTTGTTTAATTTCCTGGCAAAAGACTTTTTGGATAAATATTTTCCTGTATTTCTTTACCCAATAATATTGCATTTGCAATAATGTTAGTTTTTAGGATTTGTTTTGAACACGTTTTCATGAAAATTGTAATCTTCCTTGCCCATCAATACATGTTTTGTTAAATTCTTTACTACTATGTGGAGAAAACATGTTTATGCTAGACTGACCTTTGAGTTGGCTGTAAATATAGTTATGAAGCATATGCCCGTATACAATATTGAGCATACATACAGTATAGCTAGGGAAATGGTACAGAATATGCACCGTGTCTCAATCTGTCCCATACATTTGGGTGCTTTTATGCAAATCTCAAATTTTCTTTTAGTGCAATATAATTTGCACCTGTGACTCGTCTGGTTGACTCCTGTCCCTGAGGTGTTGGCGTCTGAGTGAAAGAATGAAATACTGTACAAATTGTAAATATTTACATGTGTACTGTATAGCTGTTTGTACCAAGGGCAGTTTTGCTTTGCAGTGTGTTTTGCAGCCGGAGGGGAGAGATTGAGGGGAGCTCTGTGATTATGGCTATGACTCATATGGTGCCTGTCACCTAGAATCAACATCCAACTTCACACGATCTGCCGTCCTCACTTAGGCCCTTCTCACAGGGAGAGATTTAAGAGGACAGAGAGAGAGATGCGAGGGAGGGAGGGAGGGAGAGATAGGAATAGTGCCATTGAAAGAGGTGAGAGCAGGGGGTGGCTTGATATGCTTGCTAATGCTTTTGGGAGAAGAAAGGGAGGAAAAGAGGTCCAGGAGAGGTAGGGACTAATGAAAAGGAGATTTGTAGGCTAGAAGAGAGAGCGAGAGAAAGAGGTATAGAAAGGAGATGAGTAAATGAAAGCCAAGCTCTGCTGAGGGTGAAGAAGCAAGCACGGTGGAGAGGGAGCACGAGGAAATAAAGTGGGAAACAAAAGTGAAAAGATTCAGGAAGAAGGAGACAAACAGTGCAGGGGGAGAGAGATAATTGGCAACAGCTCAACCATTTTTATTTATTTTATTCTCATTGGCCTTTACCCCGACGTGAGAGTTTTTCTTATCCGTGGTTTCATTCTTTCTCTCAGAGTAAATCAGCCCCCGTGTTTTTACTTATTTATTGTATTTATGTATTATTTTTTATTTAATATTGTGTCTCTGTTACTGTAATCCTTTTTTTGCTCTTTGATGGTACAGTACGACTCTGTTGTTTTTATAAGTTGGATTGGATCGGAACATTTTAACCGCTCATACAGTGTTGGAAACCCTTATCACACAAGCATGCCTCAGCACCCTCTGATTACATTACAAAAGAAGAAATAAAAGCATTGTATTGTGTGCACTAGCTCCCTCCTCTGGAACCTCTCAGCTATGCATTTGTTTGCCAATGGTGCTATTATGTATTCATGAGGCTGTCGTCGGGCATGTGAGCTCAGGGGAAGGCGAAGACAGAGCCACAGGGCGAGCTAATCAGTATGCCAATCTTAGCTTGGGATGGCTAAGGAATGTGGCCACGGCTGGGTTCCTGGTTTTGAACTGCGAACAGACAGAAAGGGGAAAGAGACGAGGGAAGAAAGAGTTATAAGCAGTCAGGGAAAATGGGGAAAAAGAGGTGGAGGAAGTGATAGAGAAAAAGAAAGGAGGAGAGTTCATGTACCACTCCTTTCTTAGAGCAACCATCAGTATCAAACGTGGTAATTGCTAATTCATTCCAGCCTTCAATGTAATCCACTGTGTGTGTGTGTGTGTGTGTGTGTGTGTGTGTGTATATGTATATATATATATATATATATATAATCTGACTGCGCAGACAGATAAAAACACTTAAGGGCAAACACATACATTAGAGATATTAACGAAGTTAACGCAACATCAAAGCAGGCGCACACGTCACACCGATGCACACACATGAGCACAACTGCATCAATCCAGTTATTCAGGGTCATACTGGCAACAAATGCAAACACCCCTGATCTACTTGCACATACATGAACATCAGCCAGATGTTATAGATGCACAAAGGTCAGACACACACACACACACACACACACACACGAATGAGCACACATTCCCCTGCTGTCATTGACAAAAGCCCTCTGCTGCTGCTGCTCAAAGCCGTCCCCGCTCTGTGTCTCAGCGTGGTCTTCTGTGTTTCCTTCTGCCTGTTTGTTTATGACTCGCTGTTGTTCTGCGGCTGAATCGATGGATTGTTGACTGTTGATTGAACCCCAGCTTGGGGGCATCCATGGAAAAACGATGGTGTGACGCACCTAGGCATCCCACCTTGTCACCCGAAGAGCTCAAAACACATAGTCACACATACATAAGGCTAGTTATATGACAGGCACACAGGGCCGGACCTGAGGCAAGCTTCGCCAAGCGCTAATTTAAGCGTAATGTTGTTTAAAAGAGAACATCCCTGAGCTAACTGTGATGAATAAAACATGAAGAAAATTAGGCCTATACAGTAGCTAAAAAGATATATTGACACATTGCACTGGCGCCGGCACAGGCTCAGCTGATAAATATGATATAACAATATTAACACAAATGTGTATTATCAATATTTCGGAAGTGTAGTGCTCAGCTAAGCCAATGCTAACCTTATACCACATTCACTGGCTATACTAGTCTAACGTTGTTTACTCATAATTTAAATGTCATGGCACAAGCAAAATTATGCAAATAAGAGTTGACAAAACGCAAAGCTAGCTCAAAATTGCAGATCTTTCTCCACAGCACGCTTGTCGTCTACTTCTTTATTCTGCACTGGGTGGCTTTTGCCTTTTCATTTTCGTTGCTCTCCACATACACTCCCCTCCACTAAACCCATCAATGGTCTAGCACGTTTGAAGTGTGATTATCACTAACAGATGAACCGCCAATAGAAGGCGCTACCCATGCCTGTAACCCCCCCCCACTCACACACACACACACACACACACACACACAAATTGGATTGGACTGGATGTAGAATTCACCAGCCGAGAAAAGGGGACTCGGCTGACCTCAAAAAACTCAAGAAGTTGTAGGTGAACGCACGGACATATTTGAATATCTTATCTTATTTTGAGCATAGCCTGGAGCCTGTTCCTCTGCAGGGAGTGAGACGGAGAGAGAAGCCGCTGTCAGGAAGCAGCAGAAAGGGCTGCCGATGGCCTGGGGATGTAAATTCATAAAGGGAGCCAACTTGTTGAGTTTTCCACAAGACAGCGAAAAGTATGGACACCTGGAAATGGGTCCAGAGACCACATACATGAACAGCTTTTTAGGAGGCCGCTTTGTAAAACTATGATTAGTGTCATTGGGGAGGGGGGCATTTGCTGTTATTGCGTAATGAGCGTGCCACAGATGGGAAAACGTCAAGTATGGTAAGGCAAGGACGAAATATTACAAATGTTGCAACTCACGGTATGAAATATTGAGCAGCAATGGGATCTTTTTCAGTGTGTGCAGGGACGCGTTGCCATTAAATGGGAGATGGCAGGGTGGCCACAGGCAATGTGTTTTTTTCTCTGCAGCCTGCACTCGTGTCAACTCGTTGCTGCTCCTCTTTGTCTGGAAGTGAGTGAATTATACAATTTAAAGTTAAGGGAATTCTTGTTGCTAGGGATCTTCAGGCATACAGTTGCTGGTCTTGGCCCCTTCTGTGAGGCATGCAACATCCCATAAGTTTTACAAATGTGTTTATGTTCACACACTTTGGACTGTGGAAAGGTAATTACACAAAACCAGGGGCCCCATTTTTTGATTTTAGATTGCTTCCTTTTTGAACAGCATTTCCCATTTTTTACAGCGCAGATCTGTTTTCCTGCATACAGAATTTTCTGTTTCACCTTGAATTTGAGAAAACTTGATGCTGGCGTTGTGGCTCCATGGTTGACAATGCCGGTCTCTCAGTGTCTTGGTTGCTCCACACCAAAAAAGATGTTAACAACTATGCATGGTACTTTGGTAAACACCTGACTTTTCCTTTAGTGCCACCAGCAGGTAGGCACTTTTGTTTTTTTAGGAACATTTTTCAACAATGCGTGGATGGTTGACCATGAAATTCTGTGCAGACATTCCTGCATATCTCAGTATGAATTGTAAAAACTTTGGTGACCCTTCACTTTCATCATATGAATATATGAATAATATGAATAATACTTTGGTTCATGACCAAATACTTGCAAAAAATGACATTCCCATCAGCCTTAGCTTTACCTTGTGTTTCAGGAAACAGTCATTTTGTGAATCCAATCTTTTGTTCAGTTCAAAGTAGGGCTGTTAAAATTAAAGCAATAATAACGAGTTAATGCAAATTTCTTTTAACGGATTTACATTCTTTTGACAGACAATTTACGCACGCACGTTCTGTGATTTGGGCCTCGGGCTGTACCATAGTTTGGGAAATTAGGAAGCATTGCAGGAGAATTGTTGTACCTCCATGTGTTGTGGGTGGCCACATCCAGGGGATCACCAAATTTGCTGCGGCGGACCAAAGTGCATCTCCAGTCTGATCTACGAGGAGACCTGCGGTGTTGTGAAGGTGTTCCGTGAACATGATCCGATGATTGTCATGGACGTGGTGTATGCCCTGTACGGCTTCGGAAGATAAACCTTTAAGACCCCGTCTCATGGCAGCGATAGAGGCGGGGATGTACTGTATACTGTTATGTTACTCTTTCACCACCTTGAAACGGACTGACAAGTACATGGTTGTCCACCACAGTGTGACGTCAGGTTGCGTTTCTCCAAAAACATAATCTGATCCTGTGTGAATGTAGCTGCAAATAGCAGCTAGCATAGCTGTAGACACTTAATCTTGTTCCATAATGGACCAAAGTTATTTTGAAGACAGGGACTCTGCGTTCTTTAAAAAAATCCAAAAAAAACCCCGCTTTTGATTTACATGGAAACATAGAAGTCAAACAGAATTATTTTGAAATGAAGAGAACAGTGCCTTGTTCTCTGCAGCCTCTCACTGAATCAATAAATGCTGGCATTTAAGTCGACAAGCCTAATACACACAACACTTATAAATGCAATCAATTACAGCCTCAATGCTATAAACAGTGTGTGTGTGCGTGCAGAACCTGCCTAATAAAAGAAGGATGTAATTTAATTTGTTGTGGCAAAGAACATGGACAGTATGTGCACGCACGTGTGCAGGTAATTTCATACACAAACTCTTCAGACTAATAGACAGTAGCAAGTATAGCAGGCTGTTTGCTACAGCTACATTAAATCCTACAAGTCAGCATCATGGATGTGTGTTGCAGTTTTGTTATTATAGCATCATCTTGTAGTGAAACAGCACACAGCTTGTTCCTCCCCAGCTGCTCCACAGTCTCAGAACAGTTAACAGCTACAGTTAGTGCACTTGTTTACACTGATGCAGTAAAGGTTGCATTAAAGCTGCTTCTCTGTCTCACTGGTTCTATTTTTTTATTTTTATCACTTCATCTCCCCCTCTGTTGTTGTTTCTCTCACAGTTCCTGTGTTTTAAGTCGTTTCCACCTGCACCTTGGTAAACACCATCCTGCGTTAAACCATAGTTGCCATTATAGCTTGCTAATATGCTGTGGCATTTATTTAATTTGAGAACAAATTGTGAAGTGTTTGGTGTTTGCAGTTAGGCAAAGTATTGCCGTAGCTGCCTCCATGGCTAATTGCACCTTAAATGCTCCATGTACCATCGCAAATTAATTTGGTGTCAATGTGACTTTAATTACCGTTAAAACGGCATGTATAATATTTACATATATTATTACTGGTGTATGACTGCAGGGCTCAACATGTCACAGTCAAAGAAGGGCATTGTTTGTGTAAATCAGCGCCAATATTTTCTTATTAAAAAGACAGTACAATCACAGAATTTAAGGTTCAGGAGCCTCATTCGGAGCCTTGCCAAAAAAGCCGTGATTAATGGTATGTTTTTGAGACCCACCCTGTAAATTATGTGAGACACTTAATTGGGTCTGAATCCGGACAGAGTGGTGTGCTCCAGCCTCAAGAGGGTTCATGGATGTGCACTTGTGCATGTTTTGCCTAGGGCCAGTAAGTCCATTCAGAGAGGGATGCTAAAGCTACTACCCCCTTTATTACTGCAAAAAGCAATTGCTTGGAAGAAAATGCCAGAATGGTGCTTTGAATTCCTTGAGGGGCCCATCACTGAGATGCGGCCCACGGAGCTGAGACAGCTAGCATCTGGAGCAAAGACATGGCGGTAAACTGGAGAGTGAACAGGGGGGGGGGCGAGGTGGAGAGAGTGAAAGAAGGAGTTGGATGGAGGAGAGGCAATAAGAATGAGAGAGCAGGAAGAGAGACAGACGGCTAGAGAGCACAAGGGAGGCAGAGAAGTGGTGAGTGCGAGACAGAGCAAGGGGTTGAAGAGGGAACAGTAGAAAGAGCTCGGGAAAAAAAAAAAAATGGACGGCGAAGGCATGTGAGATAAAAGACAGACAGACGAGAACACTCAGCCGGTCCACCAATTGACAGCCGGTTGGGGAATAAAGTCAGCTAACACAATGAAGCAGTCGGCAGACAGACTCGCCGCGGAGTAGCCGAGAGGCCCTCAGAAGTAGAAACAAATATTACATTAGAAGAGACAGAAGTCATTTGTCACAGTGGGAAGCCTGAGAGGTAGTTAAGCTGCAGAATACGGGGACCAACGGCCTGGTTGATGCATGTCGCCACAAGGAGGAAATTGTGCTGAAGTCAACTCCGTTCAATCAATTGTCTTGTGTCCTTCAATGACTCCAGCACTTAACAAGATAACGCCGGCACAAAGTTTCGCTAGCCCAACTCTTAAGAACTTGTTACGGGGCCTTGAGGGCCTCCCGCCGTTCCCTCTCTTGATCCTTTTCTCCCTCATTTTCTCCTCCCTTCTCTCACTTCTTGTCAGCTTGTCAGCGGCACCACCTCCACATCAAGGCCCGGTGACATACATGCTGCCAGCCACGATTCAATGTTAATGTTTCCGGAAGATAAATCTGCTGGACATTTATAGCCAAAATGACAGCTGCACTCTGCTTGCACTCATGTCAGAGACGGTTGAGATTCTAAAACCGTTTCAAGTATTGTCAGAGACAGTCAGTCAGTCAGTCAGTCAGTCAGTCAGTCAGTCAGTATGCCTTTGGCTCTGTGCTACAAGGTGCATTACCTGGCTCTCAATATGAAATGTGCTTTATCAAAATAGCCAAAGTATAATGTTCATGACAACAAAAGCATGAATTGTTTTGTTTTCTCGCTCCCGTTCTCTCCTTATTCCCCTCTTTTCTTTCCCTCTCTTTCTCCCCATGTTAATCTGCTGACACTCCCTGTGATTGATATGGAAATTACAAAGCGTTTGCCCTCATTTATCTTGCACTATTGCTTGTTGCTGCTCCAGCAACGACTTTGGGATGCAGAAACGATAAACTGATTTGTGGATGCTGTTGTAAAGAGCAAACAGAATATACTGTAAAGATTTGATTTGAGATCCCGCATAGACCAGAGGATGAGGAAGGTGTCCTGCTTTAATGAAAAAAAAACTACCACTGTGCCTGCGAACAAGGCAGTAACCTCAATATTTCTAGGAAACATATCCCAGAAGCAACAAATGTCACTAAACGGATGAGTCAAATGTAGCACTGAATACATAAATGAATAATACAATGCAGTGAAATAATTTCAACATTTGTATGCATGACTATAACCTCACCATTTACATAACATTCACTCATGAATTTTCACATATTCACTTTCCCTGTTGCGTTGGTTATGGCACGTTCAGTCTCGCATTGCCAGACCTATCTCCACAGCGCTGTGGAGTAAGGTCTGGCATCACGACACATATCTTCTGGGATAGGAGAAAAAAATGCCCTGGGTTGGTTGCATTTCTTTATTCCAATCACAATCGTCTTGGGCAGCGCTAAGCTCCAGACACAGCACCGGTGTCTGCAAAATGGTCCCTGGAACAACTTGCTTAGGTAGAACATTTTCACCCCGTAAAAGAAAAAATTATTAGATGAAGTTAACTGTTTACTCAATACAGTAACGTGAGCTATTTAAATTAGCTGGATACATGGTTAAATGTCATTTGCCCTTACCAGTGCCTGGTCCTACCAGACTCTGGTACATTTCATTTGTACAGAGAGTTTGGCCACTCTCCAATGACAAGTGTTAACTCCCTTGAAGGCGGGCACTCTGTTGAAGTTTAAAACTATTGGATCTGCCCAGAGCCACTCTGGATCTGCCATAACCAATCGCTAACGTTTGGTCGTGACGTCGGCTTAGCATCGCTAGCGTTCACCTTAGGAAACTCCTTAACCACTAACGGAGCGAGCTGGGAAATCAAGCTTTTCCCGAACCCTGTGGAGAGGAGGGCCACAACATCACGACCACCGACAAAACTCAACAAAGATTGTTCTTGCTCGGGCTTTAACTTCTGGACATTCGGAAGCGTTGCCACAATGGACTGAACGGTTTGGCTCGCATCACTCTCTCCCGCCATTTACGGAACAACAACTCAAACTAGCGTACAACCTCAACGTCATCGTTCTCGGCCACTCCCTCTGCTTGCTGATGGGACCGCCAAAGATTTTGCCAAAGAAAACCGAAGAATATACCACAAACCCAGACGGCGGAAATACATAAGAAGCCAGGCTTATGTATTGCTGTATGTACTTCTTCTACAGCAATCCCCACCAATCCCAAGACGTCCCAGTTAGACAGGAAATGTAAATTTTACAATCATTCCCACAAAAGAACCAAGCAGGCCGGCCTTGTTGCCGATCCAAAGTTTCTTCAAAACTTGCAATTGTAGCTTGCTAGCTCAAAGTTTTAAATATATACTTTTCTTTTATCCTATTTATCATTTACTATCAGCTAACTATACTTCAACCGTGTATACATTACTTTTAGCTAACTGAACTCTTTATCTTTTAGCTAACAAATTTAAGTCATTCATTGCGGTTAACTAACTATTTACCGTTACCATAATTTTTAGCTAACTATTGCAACAATGTATATATTAGCCTACATTTAACAAACTGTTCAGACCACTGCTGACTCGCTGACTGCTTGTCCCACTCTTAAACCAGCATGTAGTGTTCAGGTGTTACAGCTGACTCAGTATGTCAATATGTTTTAAATTAGTTGAGCTACTCCACATTGTCTCCATGCATTCCCTGTTAACTGATGGGAAATCACTGATATGTTTGTTATTGAAGTATAAATATATGATAGTATAATCATAGTATAACATACTCGCCACCTGTACAAGGCCGTCAGTTTAATAGCTTTTTCTACCATACATCATTTTTAAGTCCTCTTTTTGTATTGTTTCGGCTTATGTTAATCATTTACATTCATAATTCCACTAACTAATCCAGCAGATGGATGGAACATAAGTGGAAAAGTTCTATGTGAACTGTGGCAGGGTAATTTATAATTAGCAACAAGTTTAGTATGGCATCAAAGCTTAAAAACTCAGTAAAGTCGCTTGTGCAAGTTTCCTTTGCAATGAGGATGTTGGAGGAGAAATTAAGATTAGAAATCCTTGAACTGGATAAGCCCGCAGCAGAAAAGCGAACCGCTATGACAGAAAACACTGGAGGATGCTGCTGCTTTGGAAGGAGACGAGGCAGTCAGATGAAATAAGTATCTGAGCTAAAATGTTACAGCTTTAGCTTCTTTCAGAGCTTTAACACATTCCCACTACAAGATTCTATCCCACTTTGATAGATGGGAGTGTGGTTACTTTTCAAATTTATACTGCATTGATATGAGTAAATGCAACTTTGACTGTACAAGTCAAAATTCTCAATTCATGGCAACAGTTTATCATGTGTGTATTCAAACACCTTCAGTGTCTGTAGTCCCACTAGTCATCAGACACAACTAGGTCTACTGCTGGCAAAAACGTCTGAACGAACAAATCTTTTTTTACTGCTGGTACTGGTATGTACAAGGGACGTATTGCTTTCAGTAAATAGCCTGGAATTACACTGACAAAATGTCTCGTTTTTTCTCACCCACTGCGGTTTTATGTATTATCAAACTAACTGGCAGCGATCAAGGTTGAAACAACTTCAATAGTGCTACTATCTCACTCAAGTACTGTTTGAACAAAATGTAACTGGCTTTAACTAGTCCAGGCAGCAGCGCTACAAACCTGTATATTCTTCTTGACCTGCTTTGGCTCAGCTGTTCATGATACAAGTTCCTGTACCTACTCGCTGTCCTTGACACTTCCCGCACATTCCAAACTACTGCCTGCATGCCAGAGAATGACAAAGAATAAAGAAGATACAGCTTGGGGGATTTGGGACTCTTTCATGTCCCAGGATCCAGACAGTAGCTTAGTTCTTGTTAGCCTGTTCCAGGCAGCCTGAGTTAAGACGAGACTCACTGCTGCAGTGCATACATGTTGGGTTTTTCTAGCCACACAAGCAGCATGGCTGGTAAGGTCAGCCAGTCAGTCAACAACTGTGGTCACTATCCTGACTGTAGACTGTTGATCTTGTTTTTTTTTTATTGGACAATTATTCACAAGCAGAATCTACAGGATTGTAACAGTATGTACAATAAAACTCCTTCAATGATTTCATAAGTCAACAACTAAATATGTATGCAGGGACAGTAAAGCCCATTCAGGTGCTTGAATGTTGAATATGTATAAAGGTCTAGTGTATACCAAGGAAAAATAACACTTTTTGGCACTAACTGGTTGTTGGTTGGGGGTCAACCTAACTATCTGACTATCTTTTACTGGATATTATGTTCAAAGTTTCTAATTCATTAAATAATTGCTTAAAGCATCCAAACAAAGTTTTGTGTTGGAGTTTGTAACATTCCATTTTCATTTTTTTTTTACTGTAAATGCATATCGGTTCCAAAATATCATTGGTTTTATTAACTACTAATAATTGGTATCGGTATCATCCTTGAAAAAAAAAATTGGGTTGATCCCTAATCAGCAGGAATAGAGGCAGAGAATACAGAACAGAAATCCAGAAGAAAAGTGTGAGAAGCAGAGGTGCGGGACAGAAGGTTAGCGTTACTGCAAGGGATACAGCAGAAAATGTTGCCTGAGAGTGCTCAGTGAGCTGCGGCAGTGTAATTCCAGCTGATACTCCTGCAACATGCTTCAGTTATGCATGCATGGCAGACTTGAGGCGATTTTCTTTATTGCTCTCATGCTCTCTCACTATTTCAGTTTCTATTTGTATACAGTATTTCCTCCCTCCCTAATCTCCCGACTGCCTGCCGCTCTCACTCATTTCATGATTCTTTCCACATTTTCGGCCTGGTATCTTTTTTATGCATGATATCATGTGTATTTAAATGGCCTATGTGGCTCGTTGTAGGAGCTTGGCACCATAAATGATTTTACCTCTTATAATTTGATCTCCCCTCTGAGAATAGGCTCCTTAATGTAATGGAGGGATTTGTGTTGTCGGGGGTAGCAGCTTCTTGTAGAGTCTCCCAAAGCAAATTGGACCCAGGTTAAAGACCACACTAATACCCTCCTTTCACCCAAATTAGGGTGTATATGCAGGGAAACCCGCTAAAAATAGGCGATCAACTTCTTTCTCATTGCCGGTAGACAAGTATGCCTTTTTGGTTTTTTTCTTGGTGTTTGACACTACAAATGTGCTGGAAAACACGGTTAGTGATTAGAAAGCAGCATGGAGGCCAGTGAAAATGTACGGTGGTTACTTCTTTTTAATATATGCTACTTATTCAGTCTCTCTTTCAAACTCTGTGGTGAGCAAAGTGGAATGATGTTTGAGGGCTGCTTGGGCTGAGACAAACAGAATTTGTGGTTTTAGACGGAGGCGACAAGGTTTTATTTATATTGTCCACTCGGGTGTCATGCTTCCTACGCGTTGATTGGTCTCTGCTTCTCGGCCTCGGCTTCTCGGCCTCTTCTCGGCGTTGATTGGCCTCAGCATATAGATATTTGATCATAATCTTTCACAAAGTGTGCCGAAGTTTAAATTTGAGATACATTTCATTCCATGCTTCTTACAGCTTCTACTCCACTACATTTCAGAGATAGATGTTGTACTTTTTACTGGACTACATTTAGCACACAGTCGTAGTTACAAGTTACTTTCTGAATGAAGATTTTGCATGCAACATATGCTGTACGTACGATGTATGATTACATTTTATACATTAAACTTGCTGAATTTTCCCCGAAATGCACATTGTAGCAAAAACAAGTAAAATGTACTGTCAGTGAAAGTTTTGTAGAGAGGTTCAATATGAACATGTTGTGACTACAGTTATGGTTGTTACAAACGTTTTCCTTATGTTGATAAAAATAGAATGCAAGTGGCACACTTTATCCTTCCATAATATAAAAGGAAACTGGAATTTATTTCAATTTCAATTGCTCCTTTTAAAGACTGAACATCTGTACTCTTCATAAATGCTTAACTAGTGTTCACATTTTGAACTAAATTATCAATGACGAGGTATTTCTACAGATTTTGAGATCATGTCTCACATGCTAATTAACAAACATATTTCTTTCACTCTGAAAGTATGAATAATTGCTATCGATAGAGTTAAACATTGTACATGATCGACACAGGGCAGTATTGAATTCTGTACGTAATAATGGTGGGTGATTTCATTTGGATAAAAAATGATCTGTTATCACAGGAAGATGCACATGTCACCAGCTGCCCAATTAAATCTGGAGCTTTTGGTAGCCGGCATTGGTTGATGGATCAATCCCACACACTCACATAAATGTAATTACTTCATTTGTCAACGTCTTGGGAGACCACGTTAAGCTCCGGGTACCCATAGCTTCCAGAGGAGAAATGAATGGAGAGAATTCATCGACTTTTTTGCCCTCGTCTTCATCTCCTGCAGGGTCCGTCCCGAACAACTTGATCACAGCCATGATCATTCCGTAAAAGCAGAAGCTATAATGTCATCAATCACATCAAAGTAAATACTATGCCTATTTACACACACACACACACACAGACAACACACACACACATGCGCAATGATTGCTGTACTGTAATAATCTTCTGGAGAAGGGCATGCATTATTCAACAACATGCTAACTTCAATTAAAGAAGGATCACATAAAAAATGGGCCTTTTTATGTAGGGGGTGGGGGTTTGACATCTGTTGTGATGGCTGCTGTCGCGGAAAGGTGGTGATCAGACGATGGGCGTTATTTTGTTGTATTATAATCCCCATCTTGCATCGAGAGGACAGATGTTAGCAAGCTAATTAACAAATCCTTGGGCGATGTCGAAGTGCGTCTTTGCATTCAGAGGCTGCAAGAGGAGAGGGGGATGTTTTGCTGGATCATACACAGTCAGCATCTCAATACACAAGCATATGCATATTACTTGTGTGTCTGTGTGTCTGTGTGTGCAAGCAGTAGCTCTCTCCCTGAATTGCAAACCCCCAGCTTCTAATCCCTGGCATTTGCAGCGACACAAGGCGGGAAGGAACTGGGGTGAGTTGTTTTCCATTTCCTGTTGACACGCTGTGTCATCACCAGCCATCAGATGTTGCTATTTTATGTGAGACAGGACACAGGCATCACAGTATTGCTTTGATAAATCTGATGAAAGGAAATATTGAATATTTCACTTTTTGCAGGAGTATGTAATAATTATGAATTTGTTTTTTTCTCAGCAGTTGTAATGTGACATGTTATCTCTGTATATCTTTTTATCTGATTTCAATGGTTCTTTAAAAGGTCACTCCACCGATTTTACACATTCAATTTGGTTTTCCGGTCATTGGGAGTGCCACTCGGCCTGTGGAAACAGGCAATGTATTTCTTTATGGCTTTCATTAAAGATTCCTATAGTCACAGAAACTAACCCCTGATGATGTGATCAGGGTTATCTTGGCCTGGAGATTAGAACATTTTTAATACAAGCCTGTCTTACAAACTGAAGCAATGAGTTTTAATCCCGCAAGAATTGCTTTTTGGACCACTTGGGGTAACAAGTTGTGCATGCAATATTGACACATTACCTTTATTTACACATCAGCAGTTACTGATCAACATTATTATTCATTTTAAGCTGTGATTCTGGACACCTGAGGACATTAATATTCACTTTCCTTTAGCTCTGTTTCAGTGTTTCTGGTCTCCTGTAACTCCCAATATCAGGCTCTTTAGGTGCTAAATGCTCCAGGAGTCGCTTACTGTGGCTGCCTTGCTTTTCGTGCTAGACATGTAGCGTACAGTGTGTTTTTAGAGATTTTTCACTGAAAATAGACACTTGCTGCAGCTGCTATGTGCTGTCAAAGTAACCCAAAACAGAAAAAGATTACAGGCCATACAGCTAAACACTGAGCTGAAACTTAATAAATAGCTCTGTAAAACCAAAGGGAGCTGCAAATGGTGGTGATTCTCTGTAGATTCATCAACCCCATTTACATTGTCACATTGTCTTTTGATCCATTTTTATGTAAAAAAATAAATAAAATTTTTTTATTGTTGCATGTGTAATACAGAAAGAGCAAGTCTATAAGAATGCAATTGAGTTGCATTTGAAATGTATTTTATTATTATACATTATAGATTTGGTAAAAACAGTTGTGCATTTTCACCTCATCCTTTTTCATGTTAAGCTACAAATCATGAAGCTAAGTGAAACTGTTTTCCCCCTCTCTTTCTATGCTGATGACTTGACCCTCTGGGCATCAGAGTTAACACTCGCTTATAAGCCTGCACTTTAAATGACTCAGCTTTCAGCGGCTGATCAAAAGGGCAGAATGTCCACTCACCCTCACCGGAAACTGGGGCTGCCCTTGTCACGGCTGCAGCTCACAGGAATGTAAAGCATTCTCCTGAACACCCACATGGTGCACGCGCATACACACACATGCACACATACACACACACACACACTCATCCATATACGCAGAGTATGCAAATGCTTAAGTGCACAGAGGGTACCAAAAAAATAATCCTCTTCTTACTATTGCAGGGAGATGAATGGCCAGGTGGGTGGAAATAGAATTTCCCTATTTCATAACCCTATTCTTTTGTTGTATTGTCAGCCTGTGTAACGAGGTCACCTCAAATCACACACCCAATGGAAATCAGGGAAAAGGAGTGTGTTAAGAGACAAAAGAGGAGAGAGAGAGAGAGAGAGAGAGAGAGAGAGAGAAATGTAATGTCAGAAATGTAGGGTTCTCAAGGGCCAATCCTAACTGTTCAGATTTCAAAGCAAATACAGTATGTTGACGCCTTGGAGAGCTGTGTGTGTGTGTGTGTGTGTGTGTGTGTGTGTGTGTGTGTGTGTGTGTGTGTGAAAGCAGTTTAGTTAAGTGTGGGTGCATTGCATGATTAAAATGAATTATCAAAAGCTTACAAGCGAACACACCTTTTTAATACACACGCACATGCTTTCTACTCCGTCTTTTATCGTTCTTACTGCCCCATATAGACACACACGCACCGCCTCCCACCCTCCACCTACAGCCACAGGAAGGGGCACTAAGTTCCCATCTCTTGGGAACCACCAGGAGAGATTAACGTGAAGTACTTCTCTCTCCACGGTGGTTCACTTCTGTAGTGCTGCTAATATAATGCACACATTATTCAGTGAGGCCCAGCATCTATTAATGGAGAGCACAGCCAGATTTATCGCCCGGGTTTAACTGTATGGCAAAATAGCGCATTAAGCAGATGATATCACGGCGTATAAGAAATGATTATGCAGGCTAGCAGTTTGAAAAAAAGAAAGAGGCTGAGGGGACCTGCTTAATTAAATGCGAGGTCCACTGGTATACATCACTGGTTTTCTTGTGCACAGACCACTTAATGTAAACTGTGAGGAAGGGAGCTGTTTTCTTTCTTTTTTTTTTAATAGTAAAGAGCTGATCTGCAGTGTTTTATCCCTCCTCCGCCCACTCCTCCTCCTCCTCCTCCTTATTCTTCTTCTCTGCTGTGTCATCTCCAGAAGCCGCTGTGCTCAAATTATGTCTTAAATTTCCTCCTGCCTGCCGGATTTATGCAAAAAGGAGCCAAATGGCTTCCTCTGTGGCTCACTACAAGAGAACATCGCGCCTGAAGTTTTATTAAAACTCCAGAAATCTGTTGTTTGACGTTAAGTCACCAGTTTGTACTCTAAAGAACTGACACTCAAACTGACATTTCATTGACTAAATAGGAGTTATAAGTGCTCTCACTGGAAACCTGTAACCTCCGCATTAGGACATAAACTCCGCCAACCCTTGCTACACCTCTGACAACCACCTGTCCTAGTGCAAGGCAAGGCAGCTTTACTTGTGTAGCACATTTCAGCAACAGGGCAATTCAAAGTGCTTTACATAAAAAGATTAAAATAGTAAAAGTTACAGTGCAGTACAAGAAATTAAACATTAAAGAGCAGTTTAAAAACAGTCAAACATATAAAAGTAGATTAAAAAAAAAGCAGATTTTAGGCTGCTAGTATGGGACAGTGTATACATGTTATTGGAGCACAATGGAAACCCAAACTTTGTTGACCAATACGGTAGGCATTCTACACAAGCAGAACCCGCAGGATCATGTGACTTTGTACTCTGGTTACCCACAACCAAGGGTGGAAATACTTTACTATAAAATCTATGTCACACCTGCGTTGGAGAAATTCTCAGAAATACGTTTGTTTCCTGTTCAGAAATACCCCCAAAACGGCCACAACCCTAATCTCACAAATTGTTGACAAAAACATCCCAAAAGGCACAGAGTTACTGCAGCAACACAACATCCCAACACCGGTGTTTCACTCAACAACGTACCACGCTACTCTGTAAAGCGCGGAAGCCGTTCCCTCATGGGCATGCGCAATTTAGGTCCTATTTTGGGAAAGACAGATTTGACCATAATGCAGAGGCCTTTAAATAAGCCATAGATGTCTTCTCTGTGCTTTTATCAGTGTAAGCACACAAACCCAGGGATAATTCAGGCAGAAATCTAATGCTCACTCTATTTTTCCGTCCTGTTCCTCGGAGCTCCCCGAAGCTTCTTTATTGAATAGCCCTAGATGTTGTAAAGAGGAAACATGGGAGGAGACCCACCAGTGCTGCCAAAACTGGAACAGTTGCTCCAGGGTGAAGCAGTCTAAGTATCAGCGTCTGATAGTGTGCATACTGTAAGTGACGGAGTGTATATGTGCATGCTTTCCATGATGTACTGCACATAGGGATTGTCAGTGAGCAGAAGGGAATGGTACCAGAGTCCCCTTCTCCCTGTTCCTTTTTGATTATGAACTTTGGTGTTGGAAGTGTGTGTGTGTGTGTGTGTGTGTGTGTGTGTGTGTGTGTGTGTGTGCGTGTGCATTTTACATGAATGAGACCATGAGACCATAATGGCCCTGTCCTCATGGTCTCCATGACTCGTTCCCACATGGGATTACAAAAACCCCTATTTCACAAAACATACTATTTTATCCAAAAAACAACAACAAACGATCAAAAAAAAATAATAATAATAATACATTTTACCAAACTATAAAGTACTCTCACAATGTTTTCCGGTGGTTTAATAATTTTTCACAAACACATGAAGGCAGCGAAAATGACCCATCGTCCAATGTTGACAAAAGTGAAAAAGAATTTGTATATCCGCCTCATGATTTGGAACCATTTCACAATGAAATGGCACATTCTACACCCATGTTTTTTTTAGAACCAGTCCAGTTGTTTTTCTGGTATCCTGCTGACAGACAGACAAACCAACAAACCGAAAATACAACCTCCTTGGCGGAGGTAATAACTAATTTTAAATGAACTGCAATGAAAAGAAGTGCTACTCACAGTTTATTATAATTAAAACAGCTTTTCTTCTCATCTCCCAGGTTTTCTCCAATTAACTAGCTAATCTACATGCTTTATATGTGAACGGCCAACTCAATCTTTGTGCCTCATCCATATTAAAATCAATATCTGTTTTGATCTTATTAAATGTTAATGTTAGGAATGACAATAGAGTGTCAGGAGACGGAAAATACATTTCTCAAGTCTCTCCCACCCCTTTCTTAGGCATTTTAGTTGATGAAAAATGAAAGTGGAAAAAAACATGTATTGTATTCGTAATAAAACTGAAGTCACTGGGGCTTATAAGCAAACTACAAAGTTTCATAAAGGTCTCTTGTTTATCAACTTAAACTTTATTTGCTGCAAAAACAATTTGTAAAATTGGCAATTTTTCCAAACAAGACCTCTGTTCCACTGTTCATGAAACTGAAAAAATGTCAGCACATGACATAAATATTCACCATGTATATGTGCACACACTATAATGGAGCTATATGCTGATAAAATGATTGTGGGTGTTGAGTAATGTACAGTACACTTATCACATATTACACACATAAATTATATTGTCATATTAAGACATTTTATATTGTTCCTGTGTACTGTTTTATATTGCCAGTCATTATGTTCGTACAGCAGTCCCCACCTGCCCACACGAGGAGTTACAGTTGTTATAGTGCGTTATAAACCATTTTGTAAATGTTTATAAAGTATTGTAAAGGCTAAATAAGAGGGAAACTAAGTAATGTGTTAGTATTATTTTTTTCATTACTTTTACTGTGCAAAATTGATGTTAGTACCCACAGTTAGGTTTGACAATGGGGGTAAGGAGAATACACCTTTTGCAAAGACCTCCAGAACACGGTGGTCTTTATGAAATGTGAGCCAAAACTTTTTAATGGTTGCATCATTTAATAAAAAAACTAACAAAAAAACAACAACCAGGAGCATGATCTAAAGTAGACACCCTGGGTGTGAAGAAGAGGACAGAGCCCTTTGAGCCAGCTCGAGACCCACGCATGCGCCAAGCAGCCCCTTGTGAATGCTTAGCTGCTCTTTAACTGCTCACATACACACGCACACACACACACAAGTATATCAGGTTACCCTGATTGACTGGAAATACAGCCATACAGTCAGGTGGGCAATTCCAAAAAGATAAACAAACAACTTCTTTCAGCACACACCTACTGTACCGTTTACACCAGGGCTACATATGTACGTACATTCTTTATCCCTCTCAAGAAGCACACACAAAAACTCTAACATGCAACCCGCTTCATTGTGTTTAATACAAATGCATAAGTGGTTCCCTTGATAGAGTGTAGGTGGAATATATAGGGACACTTCTAAAGCCCAAGGCTCTGTAAGTCACTGCAGTCTTAGACAACAGACTCTTAATAGGCTTTGCCTTAACTCAAAGGGTGTGAGTTTTGAAAGAAAAAAAGGGTTACGATAAAAAGGAAAATCTCTGATAGCACCCAAGATGGTGTGTTGCCATGGGAATACAGAGGAGGCAGACTTGTGAAATAAAAGCTTTACTGCTGACCCCAGGGCTTGATGTATGTGAATAACCGGGAAACTTTGTGGCTAATGCAGAAAACCAAACCTCATTTTATTGTGTTTGTCAGTTACTTGTTGCTCATTAATTTTGGTCTTACTTCTCTTAACTATCACTTTTATCTCCTCCATCATGTCCATCTCTTATAAATATCAAGTTCCTTCCTTCTTTCCACTTCTTTTTTTCTGTGTCCATCTCTGTTTTATTGCATAACAGGCCCATCAACAGCAGCAGCAAAGCTATGCATTGCTTTATGTTATTGTAAGGCTTGTGGCCCCAAACAGCCTTTGGTCATTTTTGCCTAGTCATGCAGTTTGAATTGGTGTCACAATTGCTGTCCTTAACATCAGTTGCTGTCATAGACAGCAATTTTGATTTGAATTAAATGGAAAGGAAATGTGTACCGAGGCCAATTACCGCTGTTTTTTTCTTACTTAAGAACCTCAGGCTGACTCCAGGCTTGTCTACTCTTTCTTTATTTATACCTTCATTCAAATCAGAGGAGTGGAGTGGAGAACAAAGAGAGGAAAAGTGATTGTGAGGAAGATGAGATAAGAGAGAAGTAAAGAATGGAGGCAAAATGAAGGCAGTGAAAAACAGTGTAATAAAGAAAAAAGACTGAAGAGGAGAGAACAGAAGAAGGAAGTAAACATGCAGAGTTTAACACAGGTCAAAATAGCAAAGGGGGATCACTTTATTGGCCATTCCTGTGCAAATATACAAGCTGCCCAGAATCAGGATAAGCTCATTCAATTCTGTGGGAGCAACATGTGTCTTTGCACTGTATACATCCATGCCTGCAAACCAACCTGCATGGTGGTTCTTTTTGCAGTGTTTTTAAGAATACATACAATTCTACACACTCCAGTTGTCTCAGAATGTTAAGACTATGAATTTGGAAAATGCTGGATGTTATAAAAATGTTTGGTTTTGAAATGTCTATTGAAATGTGAAAAGCTTCCTTGTTCCACTTGCAAACACTTTTAAGATGGCCCCTAGCCTCAGCGCCTCAGTTTCCCATCTACTATTTAGTCATGCAAGGTTCTAGGCTTCAGTATCATCTCACGAGGTAAAAAAAAGATCATTCATCATCCCATTGGTCAAAAAGAGTACTGTCCTCCTTACATCTTTTGAGGTGTCCTGGTAGAGACAAAAATCTTGGGTGTTGCAAATCAGAGCTCTGCCTAAAGTCCTAGTGGCCACCAAGTGGCCCATTTTAACAAAGCCTGCCAAAAACAAAGGCTGATGGCGCATGTCAGTGTTTCTGAGATAATACAGAAGCTGAGGTACTGTGCATGATAGGAAGAAAAGGACAATAGATAGAAAAGGCTTCATTTCATGGTTTTTGCCTTGAGAGTTTCCTTGTGTGCTTTGCATATTTATCAGAGACAGGATTTAGAATAATTCCCAATTGACCCGTCTGGCTGTAAAATAGTAATAATCTGATATTCAAATGTTATATTAACCTAGTGGGTCTCTCTTCTCAGTGGCTGGTTATTGGACTGACTGAATGACTGACCATGACTGACTGTGCTCTTGCATGAATTAACTTTAATTTAATTTCATTGTATTTTATTTTGAGCTTGCACAAACAAGATGCAGTGGAAAGCAGTAAAGTTTTATCACTGATTTAAAATAACTTAGTCTGAGCAGATCTCAAGGTTACGGTGAGTTTGTTCCAGATATGTTGTGTTTAAAGTTCAAAAGTTCAAAGTATCTTGTTTGTCCCTTACAGGGAGATTGGTCAGCAGTTGTGATCCATGCACACAAATTAGCTGAATCACCTTGAGAGACCTGTAAAGAGACAGTGGTCATTTTGACATAAAATGAATGTTTTTTTACAACACTAAGATTTTTGGCCTGGTTTGTGGTCTTTAAAGTTCTTTGATGTGCTTACTCAGTGCTTGTATGGGATCATACTCACCTGGTGATATTGTTAAATTAATAGGTGTGTTATCTGCTAAATCATGATACGATATGTTGTTGTCTTTTTATAATCTGTGCTAGTGGGAGCATGTAGATGTTGAACAGAAGAAGCCCAAGAATGGAGCCTTGAGGAACTCCACATGCCATTTTGTTTTACTAATTGACAGAAAGTGTCCCTGTTCAATCCCTGTCCCTCAATTAAGTTTTAAACCAGGTTATCATTGTGCCAGAAATTCCTACCCAGGATTCCGTCGTGGTTGCACCTGCTCATCAGATAAACATGCACACACATTCACTCAGGGTTCAGTGTCTAGCCCGAGGACGCTTCGACATGGGACTGCAGGGCCAGGGATTGAACCACCAACCTTCCAATTGGCAGGCTACCGCTATACCGCTGAGCCAGAGCCACCCCGAGATCTTGTTATGCCAAGAGTAAACATTTTTTCACTATCTGTGTTTATGTGGAAGTCATTGAAGACCTCAAACAAGAGTAGTTTATGTTACGTGGTTGAAATCCTAACTGGAAATTATCGAAAAAGTTGTTGAGGGCCTAGAGAATGTTAATATTCTTTAGAGTGGCTTAATACAGTAATTGCAGTTTTCAGGGTCTGTGGGAAATAGCCTGAGATTAGAAAAGTGTTGACATTTTGCAGAGTCTCCTATGCCATGCAGTTAATACCATTCTTGAAAAGCCTGTAGGGAGAATATTAGGGCAGCAGGATCTCAGATTTTGTGCAATTTCCTCCAAGGTTTTAGATCAGATTGGATTAAATGGTGTCATACTGATTGAATTGGTTTTAAGTGGACGCAAGGGCAATACTGGAGGAACTGACAGCTTGTCTAATTTTCTTAATTTTGGGGGTAATAGAAGTGAGATAGGGGCCCTGTCTGTCCTGGTGTCTTCTCGTCTGTCCGTGCTGGTGCCAGGCAGATTTGTTCTGTGTTCATTTGAATGGTGGTGATTCAAGATGTGACAGTGCAGTTTAGTAGCATCCATTAACATCACATTCAGTTCCTTAATCTCTGATCTCAGCTTGTTATAGATGTCTCTAAGAGGTGAGGTGGAGGGCGACTGATGAGGCAAACTTTTGGTGACCTTGCTGGCCTTATCAGTCCAGGCAGGAGAGAGGTCTTCTCTCATTGTGTCGTCTTTGTTATCAGTGAGTTTGGTGTTACAGAATGTGCTTGGTTGAGGTGGAGGCAGATAATGTGGCAGTGACCGGGGGCTGAATTTATTGCCAGCATTAACCGGCGATTCCATTTTAGCAGTGAATCCCAAAAGGGGTGATGCAGCGGATGATGAAGGGAAGAGCAATTAAGGGACTGAACCATGAGCTGATTGTCAACATGCTGACACAAAGGCTGCTGTGTGTCAGTGTGCATCATCTTAAGCCTGGCCGCTAGGTGTCGCAGACTGAAACAAAAATGGTACATCAGTCCATAAGTACTCATTCGGCTAGCACTCCACATAATACTCCCATTACCACTCCTATCAGCAGTCATCTCCACTTCTGTCTCATTGAATTTTATTAATGTCTCAAACCTGTTTTCCAGCTTTAATGTCACAGTTGACTGTGGTCTGTGTTTATGCCCACTGTTGTCTGCCCAGGGTCAAAGTTGGCTGAGCTTAATCCATAACCTTTTACCTTCTATGGTTCTCCAGTGTTGCGTTTATCTCTCAGTTAGGCACCTAGATTATTCCAGAAATCCCATTCACAGCAAATTACTTCACTGGTAGGCTCTCGGACATTCATGCACATACAACAAATACATACATACATACATTTCAAATACAGTACACTGATTTACCACCTCCACTCCCTCAAATATCACCAAGATGAATTTATTTGATTAGGACAATGCACATTAATCAACAATTCTGTAAATGTGCCAGTGTTAGCCAATTGGCTCATTTTCAACTGTAGTCCTACCTAGCATGCATGTCTTTATGGTGGGAAGAAACCAGAACACCCAGAGGAAGCCCACGCAAACACGGTGAGAACATATAAATTACACACACACATATACACACACACACACACACACACACACACACACACGAACCAGACACAACAGACTGCCCGGCACTTTTGCAATTACACACACCCCACAGCATAAAATCTAACATTTGCTCTTTTGTCTTTGTTTGTATGTTTCATGTAGCCGCCTCATGTACACCATGTCATGTCACCCAATGTATTATGTCCAGTTTAAGACACCTGTCATGTCTCGCTTCACTAAATTGAAAAAAGGAGACAGTGTGCATTGGAGATTTCTCCAGTATGAATATCCTTGTGTCTGGTGTGCAACTCTGATGAGCAGAGAAGCATAGTGCAGTCCAGGGCACAATTCTGTCTTAAGTCCACTATGTCTGAAGGGCGTTAACATTGTAGGTAGCAGAAGGAAGTTCAATTTAGATGAATTTTCATTCAATCAGTATTTAAAAGTAAAAGTCAAAACAGTTTGACACATTTACATCAGATCAACATCATTCCCTGGCCTCATCAAAAACCTCTTTAAACTAAGTCCCTCAGCAGGAACCTGTCAAGCAAATCACTGAGGAGTGCACCGTGCATTGAAGAACCTCTTCTCTAGTACAGATCAATTTCCTTTGTGATCAACCGAGCTTGATAAGATAAAAGTGTTTCAAAACGTTTTAAAGGCAAAGCTGTTTCCCTCTCTGTCTCCCCAGTCAGGCACTTTGAAGCTTAGGGCTTTATTTTCCCTTTTTCTTTTCTGTTGACTACACTGAGGTTGTAAAAGTGAGCAAGAAGGAAACCCCAGCTAATATTCATTACTTTTGTTTACAAGGTTGATGTCTTACATCTAAATAAATGAATCTGTCCTGATATATTATCCTCTCTAATTCAAACAGTTTTGCTTGTGAAGAGGGAAGAGGCTGGATTTGTGGCATCACAGTGTGGTTCAGGATTTAAACCTGCATGGGTGGTGGCGGTCTGTGCAAGAGCCAGGCTGTGGTGTTAGCCACTGGTCCTGCCAAGCAAGGCCCCGCCATATAAACAGGATTTCCCTCCTTGGCCGGCAGGCTGGCATGGCGGGCCCCGTGGCCCCTTTGAAGTGACAGGCTCCCTGTGTCCCCTGGGAGACGCTCAGGGTCTGATCCCTCTGCTCACACACACTTGCCAGGACACAACTACACACACACATGCGCATATTCACATTCATGCAGACACATTCGCAAAAAACACATAATCTGCTCTTGCTCAATCGAGCACCCAAAAAATATGATCTACCGCCGTGTCCAGCAGACACACACAAACCAGACTTACATCTCTGTAGCCAGTGCTGATAAAGGGCAAGCAGGAAGCTCCCAGAATGCACCTGGCTCTGTGTTGATAAAGGAGCAGGTCGTGGCTCCCAGCATGCATCCTGGGTTGGGCCAAGAAAAGGATGAGCTTGACTGACAGAGGGGGAGGGAGATAACAGCAAAAAATAAATTAAAAAAACAGCTTTATCTTATCCATTATTTGTGATTTTACTCTTTTATTAACACTTCTATCACTTCTTCTCCACTAAATGTAATAATCATGACCCAATAGAAATGTCTGCAAATTCTACCCTACATTTTTATGAAAGTACATATAAAAAAGCTTACTTTAAGTGGTATCTAGCAGGATAGTTTTGTTTTATGAGCCCCGCTTCACCCACTTTTCAAACATTTAGTTTTTAGTTTTGGTTGATTCCACTTTCTAACATGTAATGGTGGCTCACCCACATGCATCTGCAAGCTGGTGTGACCCTCTGTTCGAGCACCACACACAAACCGTCCATCGGACAAAGTCTGGCAAATAAATGAATGAAATGGATTAATTAATTAATTGGCCCTCCGTGTCAAGTTTATTCCTACGTGATTTAAATACTTCTCTGACTCTGAATTTGCAAATTGACAATTATAATTATTATATTTTGCCTGGATGGGAGAAAACTAATGATTTGAGCTCATTCTATTGGGATTAATTGAATTTATATTTTGAAGATACTGTGTACTAATTGATTAGCCTTAATCTGTCTGAAAGTGGGAGTCACTTTGCCCATGGCAGTGTTGATTATGTCATGCTGCTGGAGCTTCGGTTGGGTTATTAGACAACACACTTCCTCTGAATGTGTTTTATCAATCATGTGCCCACATACTGATAAGTGTTACACAGAAGTGGTAGACACTGAGATTGATTACACCACGAATGGTTGAAAAGATGGAGAGTGAGAAAAAGACAGAGACACAAATAAAGACAGAGCTTGGTGGGAACTACAATTGAAAAGTGGAGTGTTAATCAGAAAGATAAAGGGAGAGAGAGAGAATCAATGAAGAGAGAGAGGCTATCAAAAGCTTTCAACTCAGCACAGAGCTTTGAAAAGGACTTCATCAGAATTGCTCTCTTCTTGACCCCCACCCACCCCCACCCACCCCCCCCACATCTTTTTCCTCCTGTTGACTGTGGTGCGCTCCATCAGGCAGAGGCTTGGCAGTAACGATGGTAATTAAGTTGCCTATTATCGATTTAGCTCGTGGCAGCCCCCGCTTCATTCTATCTGTCACCGCTAGCTCTGTTAGTGATGGGACACAGGTAGCATGAAGGGAACGTGGCGTTTGGGTGGTGAGGTGTGAAGTATCTGCAGAGAAGAAGCTGAAAAAGTAGAGAGGAAGAGTTTGAGCATGACAGTGGAATGAGAAAGTAGAGCATAATCACAAGTTCTTGTGCTGTATTAGCAACTGTCATAAAATGATTGGCCTGGGGAGGTGTGTGTGTGTGTGTGTGTGGGGGGTGGTAACCATATGTTGCACTTTCCAAAAGATCAAGCCTCTCCCCAGTGTTTTACTATTATATTACTCTCATTGCAATAGATAAAAAACAAAAAAACATGATGCTTTCTGTTATGATGCAGAGTAAAGGACAGTTTTTGCTCTAGATAAAGTTCAATCACAAATAAGATCTACATTAATTGTACATAAATTTACATTTAGTTAACATAATTGTACTATTAGCTGGTTAATTGTGATTAGCACATAAAGCCTCTTTGTTCTCTTTTATGAAATATGAATGTGAAGTAAAACAAATCAGGCCACCCTAACATAAAATAAATACCCCAATCATGTCCATGAAGCCCCTAACAAGATGTCTGTGAAAATGGCCTCCTAGCAAAAGTTAAGTTTGAATGTTGCCATTCCCCTCCACCCCCTTACTTTATGAACAGTTATATTTGATTTTTCTTTTCACTCTTTTATTTTCTTCTTTACCGGTCTCCTCAACCTCACTTTTCCCTTCCTCTTTCCTTCTTTCCTCTTCTTTTCTGGCCCTTGACAACCTGTCTCTATCTTGCCTTGCCTTGTCAGGTGATTGAGAGGCTTGATGCGAAGGAGGTAACAGGAAGGGTAACAAATACAAAGATTAATCAGGGACCAGGCAGTGAAACATACATTGCCCCCCCCCACCACCCCCTTTCTTACTCTCTTGCTTCTTCTCCAGGCACAGAAGGGAGTGGTGATGATGTTGGGAGGGTAGTAGCAAGAACTGCTGAGGACTCACAAATCGTTGCACCTGTTTTTCTTTTTTAAAGGCCCTCCACCGTTAAGCGCATGTAAATAGTCGTGTTTTGTAAGCAGTCCAGATGACAGGCGGCAGATGTTTACCCCAGGGCTCAGTAAATCACAGGTTATTTACTTTGATTATGGACCCTCGTCAGTCCCCGAGAGAAATAACCCGACAGACTTAAAGGCAAGCTTGTGGCATGGATCATAAACAACAGTCACTTGATTACTGCTCTTCGATGGCCGTCCAAGGAAACTGTAAAGGTGTTTGGCTTCAAGAAATAGAGTTCCAGTGCAGCTAAAGGCATACACGTTACAGATCAACTGATAGAAATTCCTTCATGGGTTCCAACAAATGTCAGATATGGGTGTTTAACAATCCTGTCTTCTATAAAATAAATTGATATACCATTAATTACCAACAACTGCTTTTGTTTTAGAGGAAGTGCTGTCTGGATTGTTTTCTCATCCAGTAAGTGCACATAAATGGTTATGCCTGGTTTGTCTTGATGAAAAGTGGAATAGTTGACTAAAATGTTCATTGGGAAAATAGCATTGTGACATAAAAACAGCCTTTTGAGAAAGGACAATTCCAAAAATAAAAATGTTCAAAGTAACTGAAGAAATGCAGTGAAATACACTTGTTAATATTTGGCTGGGTTTTAAAAATATTTTGGATTATGTCACAATTGCTTGCCCAGATACAGTATGTTGTCTGAATATAATTCATATTGTTATTTATTCCTCAATGCATTATTTATTTATTTCAATAATTAATATTGAGCACTTTTGGCCTCCGTAGTTTTGACACTTGGATGCTACTTGAACATTTTCTAAAGGTTAGGGAAATAAGTTTTTTTTCCTGTCAGCATTGAGTTTTTCAATATTTGTCCCAGGCTGCAAAGCTTAAACATAAGAATTATAACATGAATCATGTTAACCGTGTACTATACAATATGTTTCTTTCTGTGTTTGACATAAAACCCTTAAAGCAGCCAGTGTTTTCTTCCTCACAGAAGAGCTTTCCGCTCAATAGGTGGTAGCACATGATGCCTGCACAAACTGCCCATGTGTTTGCATATGTGTCAGTGTGTGTCTGTGTGTGTGTATGTGGCAGCCAAGCAGGCAGTCAGGCATCACGCTGCCACTGTATCAAACAACAGCAGTGGATGCCAACCACACTTCCGCTCCTCACATGAAAGGAGGCAGGATGGAAATGGTTGTGGATCGCAGGAAAAAATTGGGGGGAGCAGAGTTGGGGGAGGGGGTGGTCTGGTGGAAGCAGGGAGGGATGGATGGGGCGGATGGATGGCCAAGCGGCCGGAGGAGGCTGCCAGGCACCCAACTTCCCTGCACAGATGGAGCCCAACACTGCCCAGCCCCAGCCAAGAAGTCCACAGACCATGTGTGTGAAAGATGTACTGTAGTGTTGGGAATTTTAAGATGTATGTGAATATGTGAGCACCTTACAGCGTTTCTGTGTGTGTTTCATGTATTTATCTCCAACAATCAACAAAAAATTAAAACCACTAAATGAATATAAATGTATATGTATATATATCTTTTTGATGTCATCGTTTAGTCCATTCCATAAGGTCACCCAGAAAACTTTAAGAGTGTGTGTGTGTGTGTGTGTGTGTGTGTGTGTGTGTGTGTGTGTGTGTGTGTGTGTGTGTGTGTGTGTGTGTGTGTGTGTAAGGTGTAAGGTGTAAGGTGGTTTGAATGCAAATGCTCTTCTTGAAAGACAAAACTCAGACCTCAGCTCATTTCTATGCATTTCTTTACGCTTACTTTGCTTAAATCAATCAATAAATAAAGCAAACGTGGGGAGAAAAAGAAAACGCACATTTTATGGTCAGAAAATTGTCGGTAAATAAATATGTAAATGCTCAGTAAACTGCTGTGAAACAACGGCATTGCCCTCCAAACATTGTGGGCCTACTTTAGATGCAAACACATGAGTGATCAGAGTCCGAGCCTCGCTGGATGGCACTCCTCTGGAGGAAGCTTGCATGACATGAACTTCTTAATCAGCTTGCCACTCTCACTTTCAATTAATCAACCTCTCTCTCTCGCTCAATCTGTTCCTCTCTACCTCTTTAATACATTTAATTAACAAACCTATTTCTTTTTCAGCCTGCAGACTCCAGTCACACTAACAGTATGTTGTTGTCATCACTCCTGCGGTTCATGTAAAACCTGCACCTTCCTGCACTGAGAGGAGCAGTGTGTGTGTGTGTGTGTGTGTGTGTGTGTGTGTGTGTGTGTGTGTGTGTGTGTGTGTGTGTGTGTGTGTGTGTGTGTGTGTGTGTGTGTGTGTGTGTGAGAGTGAGAGAGAGAGTGTCTGCCCTATCAAAAGAAACATTTGACTCCGTATTGACTCCACCTTGACTCCTTCATGGATCAGTCCCTGTGGTGAAAGCAAGACCTGACATTTGTGCCCTTGGCGGGTAGAAAGGAAGATGATTATCAAGGATTGAGGTGTGTGCGTGTGTGTGTGTGTGTGTGTGTGTGCGTGTGTGTGTGTGTGTGTGTGTCATGCAGCATGCAACATTGTGTGCCGTTGCGCCTGTACATCTAGGCGGGAGCACTAATCTTTAAATTCTCGTGTGTGGTAATTCCCTCCTATTTTCCCAGTTTGCTCTCTTTTACACACACACACAGGTTGCAGGGGTGACAGGCCAGCAAGCAAACGTGGCATTTGCCCCACAAAACTAATATCATATCTACTGTTGCTGCTGGGAGATTGTGCGTGTGACGGCCCTGAGGAGAGCCGGAGAGGCAGAGAGGGGATAAAATCAAATCTAGCTCTTGTCACCAACTCAATTCTCAATTCTCTAAGTGATGTGTCTGTGTGTTTTGGGGGGCAGCCAAATAAAGTGCATGTGCGAATGAACATGCATGGGTGTGCCATTGGTAAGCCAAAGTTACAGAAGATTGTGAATGCGGCTGCCCTTGAAATGAGTGCCATCCATTGTCCAGTCTAGCTCTGTTTACCCTTCAACCTGAGAATCTCTTATGCCAACGAGAATGGGTGAGAGTCTTTTTTTTCAAGGCTGGAGCTTCCACCTATAGAGTGCAGGTAGTGCTTTACCCTCTGTGCTGAGGAATAAGAGATGAAGATGGAGCCCTGACATATTTATAGCTGGGATAATGGGATTCCAGGCCATATTTTCACAGTGTAAAGAGATAAAGCCTGGTTGGAATCGAGGTTGATCCTCTTGTCTTTCTTGTGCTGTCAGAGGGAGATTGAGCCCTAAAGAGGCCAGAGGATGGTGCTCTATCTTTACAGTGTTTGTCTTCATACTCCCTAAAACTCCTCTCTCTTCTGTCTGTTTTCCTTCCATTTTTCCTTCTTCTCTCTCTTAAAGCTTTCGCTCTTGTTGGCATGCTCCTTTTGTATTGTCGTATTGTCTGTTTCTCCTCTTCTCCCTATATGCTGCCAGTCTTTTTCTGCCTGTTAGACAATCTTTTAAGGTTAACTTCTCAATGAACTGTTAAAAAAGGCCTATTTTCTATTTAAAGGACCATGTCAGTGCATTTGCAAGTTTTTGCATTTTACAAGTAATTATTGACCATTGACCAAAATTAATTGATCTTCATTACCACTGTAGAAAACACATCCAAAGCAAGTTTCAAGCAAGTTTTTGTGTCTATTTGTGGACCTGGTTGTAATTGAATTAAATTAAAAGAGTCAGGTAGATTTTCCATACTATAAATTGGTTTGCAAAACCACGGGTGTAGTCTGTTAAACAATATTTTGAGAAATGTATAAAAAAAATAAAATGGCTGGATAATGTGAAAGAGCTCTTGGGATAAGGAACCCACAGGGAGTTGTCACTTAATTCGGCAGTTTCTATAAGCACTACAAAACGTTTGGGTGGCTTTCAGCAGCTTTTCTGCTTTAATAAACCCATTGGACACTACCTGCAAAGCACCAAATGGAAGACGGATAAAGTAAGCCACTAGCTGGTGAACATAGCTGAACATTCAGCAGCTAAAAAGCCAGATATATCCCTCAGGGGTTAATAAAGACAAAAACAGGAGCTAACAATCGGCTGGTGACCTGAAACGTGACTGAACGAATGATATCGTTGTACAGTATCTATTGGATGTGTAAATAATGGCGTTTCTCCATTACATTGTACCTGCTCGACTCACCTTGAATCTATTCGCCTTTTTGCTTTTATGAAAAAAAATCCCTGGTACCTGCCAGCAGGTATATATATATTTCTTTTAGTATCACCTCCGCCAAGGTTCCAAGTGAGCTGAGGCGATACCAAAAGGTGGCGTGAAAAGCTGCAGACTGCTGATTGGTCAGAGAGAATCTTCACTAATCACTGCGTCATCATTGCTAGTGACTGACGGGGGGTGTATTGAAACAAACCCACCGTGTATAAATAATTTAGCCAGCTGTGTTTTTTTTTTGCTGCCTCCAGCTTCTTTTGAAACTAAATGTGTCCTGTGGCCGTGGCAACAGCCCCATGCCGAGAGTCAAAAACAACCCACCTTTGACGCTCTGTGTGTGTGTGTGTGTGTGTGTGTGTGTGGGTGTCGCGTTAGGTGACGACTAGCCGCGCTTGCTTCACGCATTAGTCGGTACTTAATCTGCAATGGAAAAAGGAGGACGGGGCATGACGGCTGAGCCGAGCCGAGTAGAGTACTAGCAGTGGGTATAGTGTTCCATAAGCGACTATTTGCTAACATGTTTGCCATAATAACCTAAAACGTGGCCAAAAAAATCTTTGATCATTTATTTATAAGTTTGTGGTAAATTGGCTAAAAACGGGCTGTAATATAAATATATAAGCTATCGTCACAACACAAAGCATAAACTTTGCATTCACATGAATTTCATTATTTTACATTCATTGCATGTATATGTTCTCTAGCCCAAAAAGAAAGGACAGTTGAGTTTGTTAGGCCATCAGCACAGAAAGCAGACAACACGCTGTACATAAGAGTAAGAAACAACAAAAACACAAACGCTTAGTATTCTCTCACCGTTTAATATTGCGCTCACTGTGTGTGTGTGTGTGTGTGTGTGTGCCTTTGTCCCAGAAAAATCCCTAACTGCCAAAGTGAAGGCCGTGTGTCTACAGTGTAGAACTGCAACTGAGCAAAGTGGTGGTGTGTGGATCCAGTAATGTGTGTCCATCAGCAGCCTGTGGTGACAGACAAGACTGCGTTAGTGTCTGACTCTCTACTCAAGCGTGACTGCAAAATTGTAAATCATCCCACCCTTTGTATCACTCCAAACACTTTACTCCCTGTCGTCCTCACGCCCCCTGAAAGATTTTTTTACAGTACGTCTGACCCCCACCCCCACTCCAGTCTTTATTTCTTCTTCTATGCTTCTCTTGCTACTTTCTGCCTCCCTTTGTCTGTTTCTCTCTCTCTCTCTCTCTACATGCCCTCATCTAATAATCATATTTCTTTTCAATTGCCATTTCCTTTTTTTTCTCCTGGATGAATGCAGGCATGTCAGGGAGACTCAAGGTTACAGCAATTGGGAGAGTAGGATGCTCTTTTTGTTCTCTCTTTTTACCTTTGCCTGACAATGCTGCTACTAAATATTATCATCATCTACTCTCATTCTCACAATTGAATTTTGTTTTGGCCAAAGAGGCCACAGCCTCTCCTGCTTCCAAGCAATTGCTGCTTTTCAATTTTCTTTGTGTTGCTTTTCATTCTGCGGCACATATATGCACAGAGCCCACTGTGCCATTGTTTAGAATGGGCTCAAAGCTACATTTAAACATATATTATGTTTGCAGTAAATGTCCCCCCCCCCCGCATGAAAAAATTTCCTTTAATGTTCAGAATTCAGAATAAGTGTCAATACAACACCTGTTACATAACCAATATAAAACACACGTCTTTTCATTTTGAATGGGGTTAGAACATTCAGGATGTGGCGGTGGGGGTCGCAGGGAGTAGCTGAAAAAACAACACAGAATTCGAGACCGATTTAACTTGTGGAGAAACGAAACCATGCTGCGGTGGCCAATCACGTAACAAGGTATCAGACTAGGCAGTTGTGACAGTCCCGTACAGCAATGTTTCCCAAACAGGGTCGGGACCCAAAATGGGTCGCAGACCCGTTTTATTGGGTCGCCAATTGGCAGAGTAAAATGAGAATCTGGCTTTTTGACTCTAGCGTACCTGAAAAACTAATACAGACTAAATGCTCAGCATGACCTCAGAATGACCTCAGCATGACCTCAGAATGGCAATTTCAAAAACCGAACCTAGAGTAGATCAGCTCGTTGATATCTTCAACCAGCCACATACATCTCATTAAATTCAAGTCAGCATTATCAAAATCATGTTGGTGTAGGTCCTGAGGGACGATGGGAGGGGACGGAGACACAGAGAGGACAATAGAGACCTTTTCTGTTTTTGTTTACTTTTATAATGGAATAAATATACTTCATATACATTTAAATTCATGGTTTATTCCGTCTTTTGTCCACAGTTTAAAAATGTAGATGTTACAATGATTCATGGTGTATTTTTGTAAATTTGGGTCCCGGGGAGACTCCAAATTTCTCTTTTGGGTCTTGAGCTGAAAAAGATTGGGAACCACTGCCGTACAGTAAGCGGGAAACATCACTGCCTCTATCACTGCCACAAGAAAATTTTAAAACACTATGAAAGTAAAAAAAAAATGAAACACAAGCACTGAACCTCCCAGGAGTTTGTGTAACAGCTGACTGTTTCCGTTTCTTTTCTTTTTCTTTCTCTTTCTCCGTGAAATGAAGCTGCCTTCAAGTGCTGTCGGAAATGTCGATCTATAACCAATCTGACAGAAAACAATAATTGTGACATATGAAGTTTATTTATGCTACACGGGGGGGGGGGGTGGGGGAGCTCTTATCACACAACTAGCAGAGACTCCAGGAAGTCACTGCACCCTGCCGAGAAGTAGCCGGGCCTGTAAATCCACAACGCTTACAAAACAACAACATATAAAATATTCATCGGTGTGCTTTAGAGGTGCTGGTAGGCGGATTGTGTTACTTCTGGGCAGTGCACAAGGCAAACATTGAGCTATTGTTTCATGACCGTCTTGTGTCCTGACCCATTTTAATTGCTTTCTTAGGGGAAAATAGACTTGGATCACCTGGATCAGTGTCTCGCCTCCATTTCCATAAATATATTTCCCTGCTTGCCTTGTGTGCACAGTCTCTAGTTGTGTTCACCATTTTGCTCTCAGAGGTGCTCTTCTGTATGCTGAGAAGCTCATCCAGAAGGCCAAATATTCTTCTTGAAAGTGTTTTTTCTTCGTATCTCTCCTTTACAATGCTCTGTGACCCTGCGTGATCTATGCCTAAGTGTGCCAGTAGGAGAATTTGACCACATTTAACACCAGTGAGGATGTTCCATATAGAAGACTGAGACTCGGGTCAATTAACGCATGTTGAACAAAATAGAAACTGTGGGTAATTTAATGTTGATAGGATATTGATTTTTGATGACTTCTTAACAGATTGGCTATGACATCTTTGATCAATATTTAAATGATGAAGTCAGCTTTCTTCCTGGATTGCTTGTATTGAATGTGAGCTGCCAGCAGCCAACCATAGTGAGACATTGACACTGATGTGAGACACTTGTGTGACTCCATAATCAAGACAATCCATCAGTGATGGCAATTCTTTGGCTATTAAAGTAAAACCAAAGCATAGTAGTTAATATTAATGCTTGTGTTGCAATCCGGCTTGACACTAATTGGAAAAACACTGTAATTTCATTGATGTATAAGGCATCATTAATATATTATGTACTACCACTTAAAGAGGCTTTTCCATCTTCACATTTTTTACGCCTATTTATGCCATGTCAATAACATAAAGAACATAAGGCATTTAAGTTCTGAGGATACTTGACTCTTACAGATAATCTTCCAGATATTACCTAATTTCCCAAACAGCCCAGGCTGTAATAGATATACGTACCTCCAATTGAACAAACTTGTTTTGCAAAGATTGCAATCTCAAAGGCAGTGTTTACGTTTACTTGGTTGGTTAAGTTTACAATGTTATTTATTTTCTTCTTGTGTTTCATTGCAATTGTGCCTGATTTGATTTTATTAATGATTTTAGCACATTTAGACGCATACTTTGTCCAATGGGTATCATTACCCATATCTCTCCCTGGAGACAATGAAAAGAGTAGATGCACTTGTGTTTGATGTTGCTGAGACTGTTAAATATTTAATTGTCAATGCTGTTGCTCTTACTTGTCTACTGTCCGCTGAGATGGCAGATAAAGAGGCAGCAGGAGAGTGCTGCACAGCCAGAGATGATTTCTTTATTAGCTATCAAATTGGGGCCCTGTTTAGGCATTTTATTGTTATCTGTATGAAGTTTGCTTCTTTTCAAAACAGCATGCAAAATGAAGTGCATTCTTTAAAGACACACTATGAAAATGAAGACGTTGAGGAAACTAAGCATTTCAAGGCAACAACATTTTGACAGTTAAACTTCATTTCGTTGCTTTGATTTTGTCCAACGAATTTCCACTCATGCCACCTTAAAGGTGCTCTAAGCGATGTCACACTTTTTTTTTTTTTTTTTAAGGCCACATTTATTTTCACATACAGCAAACATCTCCTCACTATCAGCGAGCTGCCTTTTCCCAGAACACACTGTTTCTGTAGACAGCCCAGGGTCTACAAACGGAAAAAAAATAAATAACTGTGCCCACCTGCCAACAAAGCATACACAAACAGTGTTAAAGCGTTCCAGCCAATAACCGACAAGAAGGATTTTGGGGGGGGGGTTAGTGCACTGAATCACGGATGGGAGGGGGAGGGGACGGGATGAGGAGGAGGGAGGGGCTAGTCTCAGTTTTGTTTGAAAATACTTTTGACATCAACTAGAAGTAACATCACCCACCATCCCTTAGAGCCCCTTTAAGTTGGGGTAACTCATTATTTGAAACTTTCACAAGCTTTGTCAGTTGCTTTTACTTTATCAATCCCAGATGGTGATGGCATTGTTAAGTTAGTTACATCGTCAGCAGTTGGAACAGCAGCAGTGACTGTGATACGCAGATTATAGAGGCAATTAAGGTACTTTGACCTTTACAAATTGCATTTGTCATCTGTCAGTCATATCTGAGCATGTGGACAGGATACACAGATTTTTTTTTAGATTCAGTGTGAGTTACACTTTTCCGGGGTTATGTCCTATGTACATCACAAATAGATGGACATGAATACGCTTAGGAAAAAAGGCGCTCCATTGACAGAAACACTAATAGCTCATTGAGAATACTTTTAATGGTACCAGTTGCATGAAAACAAATAATTGCTATGAAAAAAATGGGCTAAAGAGTATATGTTGTCAGAACTAAAGCTATGATCAGGCCTTAAAAAAAATCAGGCCTGACCCTACACAAACCTCCATATTGTTTGTCCAAGCCTGAAGCACGTCAGCAGTTTTTGTGCCCAAGCCCGATTTTAAATACCTGAGTTTGAATTCATCTAATCGGGTTTAGGACAGAGAATCAAAGCTCTAAGTCAGAACACAGTCACTTGTGTTAAAGCAAGAGACAAGTGTTGCTTGCAAACACAAACTACTACTACTACTACTACTACTACTACTACTACTACTACTACTACTACTACTACTTCATCTTAAGTTGGCATTTTAACAGTGAGGCTGCTCGGTTTTGTCTTTCCTTTACGTATGACTGTATGACTTTTGTTGACACCGATGTCGTGGATTGACTTTGTTGACACAGCAGTTGTGTCCCTTTTTTTAAAGCAAAGGCAATATTTTGCATTAATACTAAAGATAGCTTAATGTAAGTTAAACTCACTGTAAGTTAACTTAAAGCCTATAATGCCAATTATTCTCAGCGGTACTGATCATACTTAACTGGTGACTAATGGAATAAGGCCACGAGAGCCTTCATCGCAGAGGGATGATGGATGAATGAAGATCAGACAAATGGTGAATAAATGGAGAGAAAGCTGCCGGGTGAGTGCATGTGGGTGCTCGTTTGTTTTTCTATGATTACAGGAAATGTAAGAAGCTTCGTGAGAGACTCAAGAGGATGAGTGTGTATATGTGCTCTGTGTGTGTACAGTTAATAATGAATAGTTGGGATGGGAATCTCACAATTCGTTTCTAATTCAGAGGCCAATGAAATGATTCTACACCAATTATCGATGCAATGATTTTTTTTTTAATGTACATTTCCATGTGTGATATAGATATAAATCTGAGTTTGTTAGATTTTGATATATACAGTATTTGTCACACTCGTTTTCGTGAAATGTTTTGTCTACTGGGGTTTTAATTGTGTAGTCATTCCATGCTTAAGCTTTAAACATGCTGAGTCACCTTCTCTCACAGTAATCTTCCATGTCAGAGGCTCAGTCTGTTTAAAGGTGGAGCATTGGCTTCTTAGAACACATTAAGAACCATGGATTTGTCCATGTCTGGACACAGTAACCTTTAAATTTGCTTAACTCAATGTAAGTGACACTGCTTCCAATTAAAAGGACCAGGATGATTACGCATTTTAGATGTTAGATTTGAATGTGTGAATATGTCATCACCTCTATATTTAATTACTAAAATGACTCTCGTTATGGGCCGTTGGGATGTATCAGAAAAAAAACCCGGAAAGAGTGAAATCCTATCAAACTGGGTAACATTTTCCTCATAATTCTTGACAAGTAGATGAAATTCTTGGAGACACTACACACGTAAGAACTAGAAATCTTCTGCTGAATACCATGCATCTCTACTTATACGACAATACAAATAGAAACTGTGAAAAAACACAAGTGAAAAACCTTGATAGACACCCCCATAATGCACATGCTCTATCAACTTTTGAAACTTTTTAAGATTACACCTCTTTGCCAAAAAAGCATAGAATTAAGGTTAAAAAAGGTATTGTCTTACTTTTTTGAAGGCTAATAATAAGCTTTTCATAGATATACATTAACCATAAAGACTGGTCTTTAGATCCTCTCTCATCACTTTGCGCTATATTACGTGTGAAATTAGACACATTTACTAAAAGCACACACAACTCTGTGATGTAGAAAATTACCTGACGTCCCAGTTAACAATTATTTCTGAATGTGACAGCTGTCTAAGGTGACATGGTTTTGATGGATTCTTTCCTGGCAAGGACTTTCTTCTTTGTTTTTTTTTCTTGTGGGTGTCAGTTGTTTGACAGGAAGCAGAAAGAAAACTATGCTATATGAGAACACTCAGTACAAGCACAAGGGAATTGTGATTAAAACAAAGGACCGAAACGTGTGCTTTGTGTTTACTGTGACTTCACTCAGGTGATCTTTACGTCGGTAGTGAAGATATGTGGCTGGCAGCAGAAGGCCTCTCTGAAGGAAGATCTCCACATATGCAGGGTTTCTGTTTGCAGATTCTTCTAGAGATGATGTAAAGGAAAAAAAACTGGACAGGTCCTTGTGACCTTGTGGACCTGCCACCCCCCCCTATTTTTGCATTTGTTTATTGACATCTGGCCAGACACATGTCATTGGTCTCGGTCCAGATATTGTCCAAACCTCAGATGTATTGGATTGAAAAGACAATTTTCAAAAACATTTCAAGAGCACATCTTATAAAGAGGTATATCTTTTCGACTCAGCAGTTCACCTCAGCTCTACAGAGCCTTTTAGCATCTTTCAGCTCATTGTTTTGATTTTCCAACCTGCAGCTTTAACGTTGTGCTTGACTCTCATAGCGTCCCTTCCAGCAGCAGTAGCTGTTTTTATTCTTGTCCGGCCCCCTGTTGCTCGGTCACTCTCTTTTTCTCTTCTGAGCTTCCTCGGTGGCGTCTTTGGTCTGTTACAGTTCCTTACATTAGCTACAAGAAAGATTTTCTGCCCATCAGGAAACTCAGGTAATTCGGTGAGAGGCGAGGCAGAGCAACCGGAGGACACAAGAGAAAAAAAAACAACCTGAAAACTGTTTCTCCTTAAAATAGGATTCAGTTTCACCCATATCATTGGTAGTGCCACAAAGTCAAACACACTTCTCTGGGGAGATCTTACCTGCTCACCAAAGTTATATAGTACAAAGAAATGCATTCGGGGAGGCACCATTCTCCCTATTACAGGTCAGTGTAGCATCAAAATGATTTTGAAGCTGGTATTTTAAAGTAAAACAGTTGCGCAATCTTGCTTTAAAGTTGTCAATGTTGGGTTCATAGCTTTTTTATTCACCCATGTGGCCAAGAAATTGCTGTAGTTAATGTGGGTTTAATTTATTAATACGATGATTTGTTCTCGTTGCGCAACTTTTACCCAACTATGTTACATGTATTTTTTATATTAGTATAATTAGGAATAATCAACTTGTTACACAACAATATGACCGTATCAAGGAATTTGTTGAAATTACAAAAACCCTCAGTTTCCTAATAAAAGTAGAAGTGCCTCTGAAAATACTTTAGAGTGTAATATCTGTCTGCTAGATCCTGTTGGATTGTTGTATACTGATTGTCCAGTCCTTCTGTGAAACTTTGATTTTTCACTGAGTAATTCATGGATGACGAAACGTTTATTCAATCATCGGTCCATTAGGTTCTTGACGGAATTTAGAGTCGAGCTCATCCCAGAAGCAGCCATTGTTTCATGACAGACAGCTGGAGTGTGTTCAGCTGCCCAAACAATAATGGCTCCACCTGTCAGAAGACAAAGTGGGTCACAAGGGGGACGACGAGATATTGGTGGCTGCCACCTCAACGTTTATCTCTGATTAACCCGTAAGACAGTTTTGTGTTGGACACCCTGCTGGACATGAGCCGTATGTTCCAGCTCTTCCCTCTGATTAAGCCCTCTTTCAGATTTATTGGCCATGGGAAATAATGGGGAACACAGCAAATGTAGAAGTTTTAGGCCATTACTCATGGCTTTTATTGGCATAGGCTTTGGCTGGCACACAGCCAGTGACCTGCACAGAGGACAAAGCAAGTAACGCCTCTCCTGGCTCCTAGCATGCAAAATCAGCGGTGAGGGGGTGGTAGCACAGAGGAGGAGAAAGTGAGAGAGTAGAGTAGACGTGGCACAGCACTGTAAGTGGGTGGCGTGACGATGGAGGGGAAGGAAATGGTTTAATAATTTACGGAGAAGAAAAAACAATTCCACAGTGCTCCAAAACATATCTTAGAACATTTTTGCTACGCCCTTGTAATCTAGAAAAGGGGTTAGAAAAAAATACAAGCAAGCATCTAAAAGGGATTTATAATGGTGTCTAGACAAAATAGTTGGTCCCCAAGGCAGCAGTCCTATGTGCCCCTGTACTCGGTGATAAAACTAAAGTTCAGAGACAAACGTAGGTTATAAAACACTAGCATACAAATATCTATAATTTAACCTGTCATGTGATTGTACAGTTAACATAGTTTAATTGTTGTGGGCCACGGAGACGCCAGTCCGTTTCAACAGCTCACTACTTATCATTATTTTATCAGCTTGATACCTCATGACTTTTTCTAATTTTAGGAGAATTGCTTAAAAACATCATTTTGAACTGATGACACGTTGCATACAAGTGTCAGAGATTCAGACCTCTCTGGTCTGATTTACCCCAAATTTGAATAATATCACTATACAGGACAACATACTGTATATTAACATTGACGTTTTGGTAAACAAAAGGAGTATATATTTGTTCATGCACAACATTGCCTATTGTAATATTTTATAGACGGAATTTTCGACAATCCATGTTCATTTTACAAGTCTTCCGTGGGCTCTTCACAGAATTTTTTACACATTTTGAGTTAAGGGACTGTGTTCATTTCATGGAATTCTGTGAGGTGAGGTTGCAAAGGGGTTTGACTCTTCTATATTTTGCATTTAATAAGTTTAAAAAAAGAAATGAAAAATACATGTAAAAGGAGCATGTTATCATATATATATATGGCTGTAGTATCCCTACAAAGGAACATTGCAAAATGAATTTTGCAAATATTCCTACACATGCAGCAACAATGAGAAAGTAAGTCCAATGTCAACGAAACACACAGGGATTAAAGGTTTAGAGGCCGATTTAAATAACTGAAGTAAATACCTTTATTCTACTTCAGGCACAACAAACATGGAAAAATACTCACCTCTTTTGTTGAATTAGCTTTGCTGAACATTCATGGTGACATGTGACTTATAAGTAGAAAGCATGGATGCATAAAAGGAGCAGACTTCCAGCAACAGCCTGTTGACCCTGTATCCTGCCTCAGCCAAGGGTGCACTGCATGTGGATGTTGTTCCGTGCCGAGTGAAGGCTCCAGCGGACTGAACAGTGAAGTGAATGTTGATCCACACATGTTCATATTATAAATATAATAACTTAACCGCAAAAGCCTAATTACATGTAGGTGTAGAAGCTGCGTTATTTTCATGTTCTAACCATTTTCACACAGTTACACAAATTGCTGCTGTCACTTTAAATTGGTGTTATGTTCCAAACACTGTACATATGGTTTTGGTGCTTTGGGAATATTTTACAGGTTCAGGTGCATTAGGTGAGATTTCAGAAGTGCATAAGGATGGTAACCTTGTGAAAAGTTGTAATTGGTTTTACTGGCATATCTACCTGTATCATTACTGTCTCAGTGTTTCCAACTGTTTCCTAATTAGGCTTTATGCCCATGCTCAGAGTTACATTTAGCGCTTCTTCTGGTGACTATAGAGTCATATACTGTACATGTAAGCTCAGCACATGATAATGTCAGACATGCACACACACCCCCACACAGTCATAAGCACACAAACCCCAAATCCGTGTAGAGTTCAAGTCTCTGTTAATTGCTTTCCATGCAGTAGATGGATGGATCACAGCGTTAGAGAGAGAAGGCTGGGAAGTGTCCGGAAAAAAAGGCTTTCTCCGATACACACACACACACGCACACACGCGCACACACGTGCATACACATGACAATTTGCACACAAACACATGTCTGGCATACATGGCAACCAGCAGAGACTGTTATGAGCTAATTAGTGCTCATAGCTGCAGGGGCCAACCTTATTGACACTGTAATGACAGTTTTCTGGTTTGAGTGGGACCATCAGTCGTCCAACCATGTCATTCTGATTCAATTATAAATACACAGATGCGGGGATAAAACTTACAATTAGCCCAAGAAAGAAATGCTGCTTTTAAATGCTGCAATCACTTGAGCACCCAAATGGGTTATTGTGTGAAAACTGATCAGTCTCTTCCAAATGACTGACTGACTCAATGAATGAATGAATATCCCACGTCATCTGAGACTTCATAGAAATATACATAAAACAGAAACAATGGCTGCGGAGGAGGGATTACACAAGCCTCGGTTTTACTCAATATTGGTCCTCCTCCACTGCTACTGCTTTCACTTAGGATCAAGATATCCTTTACGGACTTTATAGGACTTTACGACAGCGTTAATTTGTTATGGTTGTAATATGATGAAATTTAAGGCTACATTTGTAACAGGTTACAGAGGGTGTTGAATATTTTTGGAAAAGGAGCCTTGGGCAAGGCTACCCAAAGACTATTGCTTGTTTCAATAACCAGGAGGCTTGGCTAATATGGAGGTGCTGAATTTCCTCTGCACACTTTTTACATGTTTTGCATGTTATTAAAATATTGCAGACAGAAGATAAAACACCAAATCATACACAAAACAAAGTTAACAAACTCAAATAAATAAAACGTGACAAACAAAGAGTGTTATGTGCAGATTTTTTTTTTTAGATTTCTTGAATGGAACTTGCACTTTGGCCAGAAATGAATTTTTACATAATTTTAATGATTGAACTTTTACAATTAAATACCTCTCTTGAATTGGGATATGATGATAACCTACTGCCCATAGTTTTCTCATGCTGTTATCAGTGGAAACATCCTTTCATAGCCATAGCTTGCACTATATAATGCTTTGTAGCTGGAGGAGATTATTTGGGGAAGTTGTGACGTAACCTGGAGCTAAGCAGAGATAAAAAAAATAAAATAAAATTTGTCCATCTCTGTATGAGTAACACACACAAGGATAGAGAGAGAGGCATGTGCCGATAACTGTTTAAATCTTGATTATGTGATGGGAGAACAAACTAGAATAAAGAACCTGCGCAGCCTTTATTTGCTCAGTTAGATTGTATTTGTCTTAAAAAGAAAAGTCGGAGGGGGGGGGGTATTGTCATCCACAGTGATTTGTAACAAAAACGTTTTCAAGAAGTAGGAAGCGCTCATGAAAAAGAACAGGGATGATCCAGGAGACGCATGTAACTGGCATTTCTCGTGCGTAAATGGAAAGAGTTGCATTGGAGTTAATCAAGAGAGAGACAGGGATGGGGGCGCGCTACACACAGAGAGAGAGAGAGAGAGAGAGAGAGAGAGACGGGAGGAGTGACGGAACAACGGAGCAATATAGTGGAGGAGAGAGAGAGAGAGAGAGAGAGAGAGAGAGAGAGAGAGAGAGCGAGAGAGAGAGGCAGCAAGGCGACTTGGTTGGCAGTGTTTTCCTCAGCCTCCCCAGCAGTGGGAGAGATGTGCGTAACATGCAGCGGAGAGCGGTGATCATCATCTGCGCGCCGCATCACCGTAGACCACCGTGCGCACTCGAAGACGGAGACGCACCGAGGGGTGCAGCCCGCTCTGCCGAACCTGTAGTTTAGCGAGACGCCAGCCGAGCAGACGATAGACTCCTGAAGAAGTGGTGTGAGGGAACATGTCAGCCCTTCGGACGGTGACTGGGGGTTAATCGCCCTCCTGTTTGGAGCCACTCTAACACACCGGCGGCGGATCAAGTCAAGAGCGCATATTTTTGTTGCCACGTACACATCCCAGCGCTCTTTATCACGTCAAAACCGGACTATCAAGTGAGGATTTTTGCATGAAAGGAGCGACTGCTTAATTCCGTGGCCATCCAAATATGAGTCAGCGCGTGTGTGTGAGCTGAGGTGGAGTGCGTGTGTCTCTGGCTGCACGTCTGTCTCTGTCCACCATAAAGCTTATTCCTACGCCAGGATGCAACTGCTCAGAGTTGCGTGGGCACTGACCGGAGCAGCGATCTGCTGCTTTCTCCTTCTCCTCATTCACTCCCGCCTGCTCAAAGAAGGTAAGCACTCAGAACTCCACCAGATTAGGTGCCACTTTTTTTCACTGCTTTAATGCGCCATCGCCTGCCATGTAGTTTATATGAAGTTTTCCGCAACACTAATTCCAATGCGGAGTGTCTCCATCGCTTCGGCGCAATCTTAATCAAGTGTAATATAATTCAATATTTCAACTCTAAACAACACTGAAGCGGATAAAATAGCATGAAGCACAAATTCCGTTGTGATTCCCATCACCCGCAATTGTCCTTATCAACAAGTCATTCTCCAGAGGATGATCGATTGATCCATTTTGATTAATCAGGTGATAAATTCAAGCTGTGCAGAAATAAAAACAAAAAAAATCCGTTTTAAAACCAGTAGTTCACAGTTTGTGAATGCTGATTTGTTGAAAACGTTTTCAATAGATGGCACTAGAGTCTAGCTTTAGGGTAACATCGAGGTCAAGCGGTTCTAATCTCGTTCTGTTCACCTTCTATTGTGTTTTCTGCCCCGTTTATGTTCAAGTCGGGATGAATTTCAATCCAGTGCATCATTCACACACATCACAGCGTGGCTCAGTGCTTCCATGCACTTCCATGGTGTGTACACCAATCGTTGCCATGCTGTATGGGTGGCACAGCCTGAGGGCATGGCTGCATTGTGGCAAGTGGTTCAGTGGTTTTTAGTTTTTTTTTTTTTTGGGGAGCCTAATTGAGTTTAATTTCCTAACATTCAGTTGAATAAACATGCAATTTCATCAGAAATCCATCCCGATGTTTCAGTGTGTAACAAATCATTAATTCCACATAATAAATACACATCATACCTGTCCACTGGGAGATTTTCACACAGAGGTAGATTACATTTACTGTTCAAACTCCTTATGAAAGTCAAATGGTGAAACCCAGGGGATAACTGTACTGTATATATGAACATGGCAAAAAACAAAAACAAAAAAAAAAACAGCACTTAATATTCCGTGTGTACTTGTATACCCCTTGGCAAGCAGAGACTGTTTGGCACTTAGTAACTGTCTTGGGTTTTTCCTTTGTGCCGGTGTTCGAGAAGCGTGGCATGTAATGGCCTGCCATCCCCTCCCTGCCGGCCTCCGGCCCTGGGCAAACATTTAGGTCAAGCAGTGGTAAACACACTCCTCCCCATGGTGAGGCCCTGGCTATTTCAGGGATGGAGAATGTCTAGCCATACTGAAATGTTGGGAGAGAGTGAAAAAAAACTTGTCTGTCAGCCAAAATAGGAGACAAGGGGGGGGGGGTTATGATTGTTTTTTACTGGCACATGTCCCAAAAGCATTTCTTTTGGAGTTTTGATTTACTGTGGCATGCTAGCCCCTTTCCCCAGCGGTCAAAAAGAGGATTGTGTGTCCACCTAACAGTATGAACAAAGTGCTGCTCGCGGCCGTGTTAATGCGAGCGACTCTCATTAGATTCAGGCCATCAGCATTGTCGAGCTTGTTGACTGGCAAGGCAATATTTCTGACCTTCACCGCCGAGTTGTTTGTCCGTATCATGTTGTGCCTTTACGCCGAGGTTTTCCCTAAGCCTGCATTTTCTTCAGTTTCAAACTTGACACCGAATAGCTTTTAACTTTTTGTGCGGGGGGAAGGCTGCTGGTCGCTCTGTGGCGCGGACGTGCAATGTAAGTTCATTATGGTTCATAAGATCTCTTTTGAAATCTACTAAGGAGAGACGGAGGGCGAGAGACATGCACACAAAGGAGGGTTGAGAATACGCTCACTTTAGGACACAAGAATGGCCAAGGTCAAAGCCAGCTGTGAGGGCTAATAATACCAACTGATAAAATGAATTCAAAGGACTGCATTAGTGACAGTCTTTTGGGGATAAGGATAATGAAAGGCATGCACAAGGGACCTTAAAAAGAACAGACCCCTTTTTAATCTGCGCTCACATATTCCTTCATAAGAACATCAGGGTTGTGCAACAGAAGCCTCTCCAACAACAAAAGGAAAGAGGGGAGAAGTATTTTAAGTCTCTTCTCTATCGCCTGTATTTGTGTTCACATGCAAGTTGGTGTATGTGGCTGTGTGTTGTTCCTGGTGGTGCAGTTGTGTATGCAGGTGGTATGTTATCTGAAGGTTGGGCCTATAGCCTGTCGACAGCCCACATGCTTGTTAACATACCAGTAGAAGGTGGGAGAGCTAGCTAGCTACTAATTCAGGATGGTGATTTAGGCAATGCTCCCGAATAAATAAAATGTGACCCCTCTGCCGGCCACGCCAGCAAGCAAGTGTATTTTTGGGAGTGGTAAACCTCATTGTGTCAGCCGGCTTGCATAATGTGACACGGGATTTCGTGCAATGAGAAATGAGGATGCGGAGAGGGTGGATTGGGAATGGAAACCTATTAAAACATTATGCATAGGGAATGTGGATGAATTTTGCGCCATAAATTTCTCACACTGTCCACTTCAATAATTCAGGCAATGGAGCAAATCCCATTTTGCTCTTCATTGGCCGAGATATTTGTCACATGGCAATAAAGATCCTGACAGGTTTGGGGAATCATTTCTTGGTACGGGGAAATTCTCTGGTGAATCCAGGGCAATTTGTTTTTAGCACAGGATAATGTCAAAATAATGAGTTTTGTTCCCCAAAAAAATGAGAGAAACATAAGTTACTCAATGTTTATAAAGTATTTTGTGCCATGAAATTGAGGCCTTGTGGGTTAAAATAACAGTTATGAATAGCAGCTTCTTTAAAACCTCAATAGCATAAAGTTCCTCTCAATGAAGCACATTATTGGAGAAAATGATCTCAAGTGCTGTAAATCCTGAGGAAAGTTTCAGGCCCACAGCTATAGAGAAGATAAATGGCATCAATTAGAATGATTGATCTGTATCCTCATTTCTGATGTACATGGTATCATAACTGTGGTAGTAATCTTTGTCTAATATAGAATGATCTCAGCTATTACCTATGAGCATCATGTGGAACAAAATCCATTTTTAATGCTTTTAGCTTTTGGAATAAACATCTTCATCAAGTATCAAAAGACAGAAGCTATAATTTGATTTAAAGCAGATTTTAAATAAGCCAGTGCTTTTAGACATGGTGTTATGAAAAGAATCCTTAGCAAATCCCTGTACTAAACTCCCTTTTAATTGTACCCATTTTGCTAGTAGTCACCATCGCTGTTTCATACTTCAAAGAGAGGCATATTTCCTAAAACGTCTCTGTGGCAATGACAAGATGAATTGGTGTACTGTCGCATATGTTCTCCTTATTCATTCATAAAGCCTTGTGTCTGCACACCCTAGTGGCCTTTCAACGTCCTCTACATACTTCCCCCGCCCAAACAGGCCACCAGTCTGCCTGACGACTGCAGTTATTGATCCTCAGGTAAAACCACAGGGTGAGCCATAATGGGCCAAAATGACAGAGACATATGTATTCATACACTACGCTTGACATCACACGACCAAATTCAGTTAAATTTTTTCATAGACAGGGGATCCTTTAAAAAAAAAAAAAAAAGATTAGAGATCAGAATGCCATTCTGTGGCGTGATAGCTCTGCTGGGGCAGCCTCACGCAGATTTGGGTCAAGCAGTGGCAAACGCTTGGTGTCGTGCATGTCCGCGGCCTGTAGAGAAAGGGAAGCCCTGTCTTTAGACATGAGTTTAGATAGGAAATCCTCTCGTGTCTGCACTATTTCTTGGTTAGCTTGGTTAACAACCTCTGTCAGGTGCCCACCTTTCAAGATGTGACCCCATTACCTGCCCGGCGACCAGTAGATGCATCAAGCCTTTCTGCAGAAATGGGAGTAGTTGCACAACTGCAAATTCACGTTTGGCTTTCTGCACCCGAGTTGCCTAACAGCTGATGCTTATGTAAGATACCGAAGGACTGCTACACAACTGTTGTTTAGGATGACAGTTGTCAGTGTTTCCCCTCTTTATGCTACACTATCTTGTTTTTCTGTTCTTTTTTTTTTCAGTCCGACTATTCAATTTCATCAGACCATCTGCAAAATGTTTCTTTTTTTCCGTCGGGATATTAAATGTGTTTGTGCTAAAGCAACAGAACGCGGATTTCTTCAGGATCGGCCGTTGAAAAGGTGTATTTGTTTTTCTAAGCATAACCTGCATCCAAAAGACATCGCTTAATTACAGACAAGGCCAGAGTGAGCTGCAGTAAGAGCTCTGACTTGAATATGACTTAGAGATACAGCAGCAGCAGCAGCAGAGTCACTAAGTATGTCTTCCTCTTTAAGCATCTATTATTAATCTGCAGAAAGGAGGGATTTTAGGGAATTTAGCCCCGAAGCACAGCTTTAGGCTCAAGTGACATAAAGATGGTATGCATTGTATTTAATGCTGCCGTTAATACTCCGTTAGCATACAGAAGCAAATGTCACAATCACTGCGTTTTACTTGGCAAATCCTTAGTGATGTCAAACCCCTCACAGCAGTGGTACACAAAGGTAAGAGCATCCCTCCGCATGTAATCTGCTGTAAACTTTAATTTAAGTTGAATTTATCTTTAATGGTCAGTATCAGCTGTAAACCATGAGGGCAATGCACATTAATCAATTTGCTTAAAGGTACCCTGCCACACAAAACCGTTTTTACTTGCATGTTTTGAAATGTTAGTGTCCATATGTCGTGAATGTGAAATGAACTGCTACCTCCTCTGTCAGCTCCAGCCACTGAAAAGAAATGAGGAGAAATCAGACCAATCACAAAAGCTGGTCAGTCTGACATCATGTTACCTGAGCACATTGCTACTCATGAGCTTGCCCAGTTGCGCTAGGTAAAGGGTACTTATAGCCAGGCTCTCATTGGCTAGCTGTTAGTCAATCAGAGTCAAGCAGCTTAGCTCATTGAATATTAATGAGAACTGCAGGCTTTCTATACCACGCTAGAATGGCTTGAAACAAGGTAACCAAGGCTTTATTTTCACAGTCAACACACAAGTCTTGCAGAGTCCATGGTAGATCTTCAGAAATTACCACAAAGTGATAAAATACGTGTGGAAGGGCATCTTTAATTGATTCATTACTTAAAGGGTTTGTTAATTAATTCACGTTTGATGAATCAATCACAGTTGCAGCAGAGATCTACAGTAGTTTCTCAAGATAATCTAAGACTAATCCAAATGAACCCCCCTCGAGCCCTGCATTTCATCTGCGTGTGTGTGAAATGTCCAATATTTACACATTGCACTGTTTTTTACAGTTCTTATTGATTGTTGAACAGTAAAGTGTGTGCACTATTGCACTCAGTTTTCCTAAAGTCCTATTGATTGGGTTTTGGCAGTGCTCAGGGACAATAAAAAAAGGGAGTTTGAGTCTAATAAAAAATAAAAAAAACTGGCTGTGAGGATCCTGTCTAGGTTCCAGATTTTACTGGAAAGTCTCATTGGCCTTTGGAAATAGTGATGTCAGAAAGACATCGACCCTAACACACTTCATCCCGTGCCCTTCCACCCATGAAGTGGCTTCTAAAACTCCCAGAGGCCCAACCAATGCTTGAAGACACAGAATTGAGCTACTCTGTAAAACCTTGAATCAGCAAGGACATGCGATGCTACGCCTTACATCCTCTGGCGCATTAACGTGATACAGATGCTGCTGATAAAACGTGCAACACATGCAGCAAATTGTGGCACAGATCAGCAACCTAGCGCAGATTGCTAGATTGTGCCCTCCCCGGATATGAGACGTTGCGAAAAATGGATTGAGGGATTTTAATAACTGCAGTTGTATCTTCAATTAAAACTTCAAACAAGTTCTGGTCATTGTGATAGCTGCGAGCTTGGCTCTATAAAATAGTCATGTGCACGTGTGTACGCACACACACACACACACACACACACATGTGCGAGATTGGATGTGGGTTGAGTGTTTGGCAGACACACACACACACACACACACACACACACAGTGAAGAGTAGGACACGAAAAAGGAGGGCCAGTAGTTTGAAAGGTTAGAGACTAGAGAGGCCATTTGTCTATCGGCTTGTCAGCTGGTGAGAGAAAGATCTTCTCAGATCAGCATTTTCCTCCGAGTGGATTCCACTGGGCTCATTCTTGCAACACTGGCAACATGTCCATCATGACCATCTTTCAAAGAAATCCTCCCTCCCCTCGGATGATCTAACCCGAATTTATGGTGTATCCATCAAGAGCGCAAAGAGTGCTGATTTAAGGGAACTGAGCCTCTGTCTGTTCTATAACTTCATAAACATGCTCCCCTGACTATTGATTCAGTGACCCACCAGGGTGCTTGAGTGTGATACATCCACACATTGAGGAAATGATGGGTGAGAAGTGTGCTTCCCCTTCTGCGGTTTCAATTTGTGATTTTCCGCTGTGTCAAAAGGTAGAAATGAGCTCACCCCGGCGTTCGATCAGTTGCCGTGTCTCTGTTCATCTGGCTGATCAATACCTCCTTAAGAAGTTTGATCTTCTCCGTGCGTGAGATCACAATCCTTTGAACAGATTTAGAAGCAAGGTTTTTCTGTCTTTACAAAAGCTCGGCCCTGGAGGCCATTGAGACACAAACGTGGTGTCTGCGGTAACAGGCTCGGTCATGCTTTATAGATTCATTGCGTTCGGAGCATTTTCTTTAATTTCCATCTGACAGAAATGTAGGTTTAATCTCACATTGGGTCGGCTATAGTGCATTAGCCTTTTGTGTCAAAGGGGCAGAATATTACCGATGCTATGCTGCTCCAGCGAAACAAATTGCATGTTACTCTTTAGAAAACTAATGGAGGCTTTATCGATTCACACAAGGCCAGCCACTTGCTTTGTCTCGGCTGTCAGATTGTGTCTAAAGCAATTTCATAAAGATCATTATTTTCTTTCTCAGGATGTCTTGCAGCTAAACAAGATCCTCCTTCGTTCGTTCCTGCCTTTTGTACTGCTTACAGCAGCATCTCTTATGGCCCAATTGAAAATGAATTAGAATAGAATGACACATAATGAAAATCACTAAAAAACATTGGCACGTCACATCCCCTTAGCTTGTTGCACCCTTGAATAGATTGCTTGTGGGGTTCCAATTCCTATTCTCGATCTTACGCAGCAAGAGAAAATGGGTTTAGCTCACTGTAAAAGACAAGCCATAACATTATGGGTCATAACGAGCAATGCCGTGTGTGTGTGTGTTGGGGGAGGAGGGGGGTCTGACATGGGTGTTAGTCATGCAACAAAGCGAAGGTAACTAAACCCGTTCGCTGCACTTATGGTGAGCATCATTGAGATAATTGACGTCGCTGGTTAGCAACCACAGCGTCAAATTGTTATCCAACAGGTTGCATGAATACCATCAAGTCAAATGATTTCCCAGTTTTATTGTGTTTACTCATAGCAACCACCCTCCCTTTGTCTTATGAAGTTGTAAAGGTAGTTTGAATGCAGAATCTGTGATGCATGGAATTCAAATTCACAAAACACAAAGCCAGTTAGAACTCCAGAATAGATTGATGGGTCTTGTAGTACACAAACATATTAAAGTTATACGATTGTGAAAACAGACAAAAACTTTGTTACGCTCTACTGAGAGAAAATTAAAATTTGTTAGAGGTCTTGTGCTGCGATTATACCTTAAAAATGCAATACAATTGTCTGTACATCTGTCAGAATAGCTTGACTTTAAGCAGAATCTCCTGTCTTCTGCTTCCCACCTCTTTCTCTCTCTGCATTTGTTAATAGCCTTTTTTTTTTTTTTTTTTTTACAGTTACACCATTGCTACATATAGTTTTATGCTTATGTTTACAGCTCTGTCGATACAACAGCAGGAGAGGGGAAGGGGGGACAGCCGGCGATCTGCTTCATCATAATCATTACGGTCCATTCCACATGGGGGAGAGGAACTTCATTATTGTACCTGCAGGGACTGTTAAAACCAAACTCATGAATACAGAAAGCTTTCTTCTGCGGTGTGTTGTTTCTTTATAGTGCTGCCGCTTCGGCATTTTCAAAGCCACATTCTTCACTTAAATGTAATACATAAAGTACACACACTGTGTGTGCGATCATCTACAAGTTATGCCGGAGTCACTGCTATGGGTGCTAAACCTGCTGTCTGTCTGAGCTCAAATAGAAGTGTGTAGGGGTCAGTGCTTTTTCAAACCTAGTGTTTCATTATCTATTTGGTATGCATTGATGTGCATTGACGTGATCTGACTCTGCCACACAGTGTATCCCTTTCGGAACATTGACTTAGCTAGCCTCTTCTGCTCTCACGGTCTACCCTATATTCCATATTTCAGAGGTCATTATCACCACGAAATTCACAGTGAGGGCATGCATCAGGTATACCCTAGATAGCATTTCACCGCACAGTGTGAAACACACACAAAAATCACATTTTAATAATGATATGTATTCAGCAAATGAAATATGCCAGCCTCGCACATTTGCCTTGCTGAACAGACAATAAATTATACCTCTTGCACGGCCACATAAGCCCAAGGATAATACCACATCCTATGAGTTGAAAGGAGATGGGGCTTGTGGGATGAAGGAAACAGAATGCCCTTGCTTAAATCCAACAGCAGAAGAAGGAAACATTGACATGTAGGTCCTGTTGGTGCGATTTACCTCCTGCGTGTGTCTCGGAGCACATCTGTACGCCAAAGTTGGCGTGTAAACACACTGCCTCGCTCCTTGTGCAGATAAACTTCGTGGCCACAGATGTCTCTGTGCGTCAAGTTATTATGCAGAGGTATAGCGACAAATACAAATGCAGACATATGTATACACACACACCTAAATATACACCGGAGCTTGACAGACTGTATGTATCTCGTGTTTGATCTTGCACATTGCAAAGCAGATTTCTGTAGCTCCAAGTCTAATTTATCAAACAGATTGTGTGTGTGTGTGTGTGTCATCATACATTCCAAACACACGTTTCTTCAAGATAGTGAATAAATGCTGCGAGCAAGTGAAGATGTGCACACACAGGCACAGAGGCAGCCGTGTATACATATGCAAACACGGCCACAAAGGGTCACTTGCGCACATAGACAAACACACACAGTGCAGTAGCTTCTTATGGGACACTGGAGAGGATGAAATATTGCTGCAGAGGCCACACACAGGCGAAATCAGAGCACACACACACACACACACACACACTCTCTGAAGCAGTCTTATCAAAGATGAAGAAGATGTGTGCTAACAGAAGAAGCATCTGCTACTTCTTCTACATGTCAGCAGCTTGATGACCTGACACATAACATACACACATACACACACACACACACACACTTTGACTTGCAGGCGAAAAAAAGGCAGAACTGAGATCATGGAGGCAGAGCAGAAGTAAAACCAGTAACATCTCACCCTTAATAGTGTCTGATAGGTAAACAGAGCATAGCCACCCACCTGCCTTTTGGCCCAGGTGGAACCACTTGAGCAAATTTCCTCCTTAATTGATGGACTTGAACTGGTTTCTGTGTGTGTGTGTGTGTGTGTGTGTGTGTGTGTGTGTGTGTGTGTGTGTGTGTGTGTGTGTGTATTGAGGTTTATACCAGTGCCTGTGGCTAGGGGAGCAGTAATAGTAGAAAGAGAAATCTGTCAGCTGGTAATGAAATAATTGGCACAAACGATTACACATGCAGGGCTCCCATATGCACACACACACACACACACACACACACACACACACACACACATACTTGCACTTGCTAATGCACGTAAATACACACACGTGCACAGGCGCAGACTTCTCATAGATTTGCGCTCTCATCCGCAAACACACACACAGCTCCAACCGTGAGTACAGATAAGTGTAGTGAAGGAGCCCGCCTGATGCACCATTTCCTCTGGTTTCAGTTACAAATGAACTAACCCAGTGGCTGAATATGGACCGACTGTGACAGCAAATGAGGTGGAAAGGAGGGGAAAGGACGCTCTCTGTATCTCTCCCTCTGTCTCTGTCTCTCTCTCTCTCTCTCTCTCTCTCTCTCTCTATATATATATATATATATGCTGTATGTATTAAAGGAGTATAGTTAAAAAGAGCATGAAATAAAATGTAAAAAATAGAATGATGACTGAGGAAGAGAGAATGAGAGAGAGAGTCACAGGTTGTTGCCGATGGGTTGCTTCCTGAAATAAATTATTTTTGGGGGATGGTTACCATGGCAACCCAGGTAACGTCAGACAGGGATTGTGCTAGTAACCTGCGCCAGCGCTGAGAGAGAAAGAGAGAGAGAGAGAGAAAGGTTGTAATCCAAATTATGTGTATAGTTTCCATCCATATATGATTTAGTTCAACTATTTGGAATTTTCCAGTGCTGTACTTCGTTGGAGGCATGAGAACTAAGATTATTAGTCAAACTTCTGTAATTTCCTTTCTGCAAAAAGAAGCTAATATACTATACTGGTTGTTGCCCAGTCAAGCTGTGCTTGCTTATCGCTGTCATTATTTGGAGAATGACATGGCAGAGATTATAGATCAGTCAGTGTCAAAATTACTGCCAACCAAGAGTTAAATTCTGCTCTCCCAAAATGTCAGAATAAGAGGTTTGACTGTGACCAACTTTAGGCTGGAGCAGTTTACTAAAAAAAGATTGTACTCCCTCTTTTTTACATTGGAACAGGTGTTGGCAAACCAGAAATATTATACGTATATATAATATAAGTATACTCCATTACCAGTAGATGTCCTGCATTATTAAATGTCAATTTTGTAAAAGTACATACATATTATTACCAAGATTTGCTTAAAGTAAAACTCATGATTTAAAAAATAATGCCCCTATGATTGTCTTGCTTTTATACTGTACTCCACTGTTTAATTATAAAGTCGTATTATAAAATTATCCTTATCATCATGTTTTAGCTAAAAACTTGAATCTGTAAAGTAACTAAAGCTGTCAAATAAATGCAACTATGATGCAAAAGAACATTTCTCAGGTGTGATGGAGTAAAAATATAAACTGGTATGAAGTATATATTCATGTAAAAGAATCTGAGATTTGTACTCAAGAACAGTACTTGAGCCAATGTAATTAGTTGCATTAAACCACTGCCAATAAAAGTGTAGAGCTGGTGAACATGCAGTAATGTATTTTTATTTATTTATAAATGTGTAGTTTAATTACCAATATCAATGCCTGTTCTTTGCATGTTCTGCAATTCCCAACCCTTAAAAATTAACAGCAATTAAGAGTTCTTACAAATATAACTCTGATCCTTTAATACAAAACGTTATTATGTTGAAGGGCATTTTATATCGATCTTGTTGAGTAATAAATCCCAGTCAAACATACTCTTAATTGTTCCTAAGCTCGTTGTTATCTGGACTGTTGAATATCCTGAGCTCCTATTGAGAGTCGAAAAACATCCTGTTCCACTGGGGTCAAAAGTGAAATACGTTAATGATGCGTTGCTCCTGGTGTCTCTCTGCATTTTCATCAGCCTCTTTCCAAACCTAATCACACAAAAAGTTAAGCTAAGTAACATTTCAATCTAGGATTAGAGATTTTACCCTGCAAATGATTTTTTTTAAACCTTATCTAACATGACATGCACTTGTGATACTGTGTTTTGTTTGTTAGGCCTATATATTGTGTGTGTGCGTGTGTGTGTGTGTGTATATATATATATATATATATATATATATATATATATATATACACAGTCAGCAGCAGCTCGTAACGTTACATCTCTGTTAGCGTGACACGCTAACAGAGATGTAACGTTACGAGCTGCTGCTGTTTGACTCGGGTGCTTGGGTCTGTTTCCCGACGGTTCAGTAAACCACCGTTAGCGTCCTTAGCACCGGAGTTAAGGACTGACTGGGATGGTTGCTAGAAGGCTGGGGGCTGACTGTGGATGCTGGGCAGGGGCTGTAATGATAGTGGATGGTTACTAGCTGGCTGGGGGATGACTGTGGATGCTGGGCTGGGGCTGTAATGATAGTAGATGGTTGCTAGCTGGCTGGAGGATGACTGTGGATGCTGGGCTGGGGCTGTAATGATAGTGGATGGTTACTAGCTGGCTGGAGGATGACTGTGGATGCTGGGCTGGGGCTGTAATGATAGTGGATGGTTGCTAGCTGGCTGGGGGATGAATGTGGATGCTGGGCTGGGGCTGTAATGATAGTGGATGGTTGCTAGCTGGCTGGGGGATGACTGTGAATGCTGGGCTGGGGCTGTAATGATAGTGGATGGTTGCTAGTTGGCTTGGGGATGACTGTGAATGCTGGGCTGGGGCTGTAATGATAGTGGATGGATGCTAGTTGGCTTGGGGATGACTGTGAATGCTGGGTTGGGGCTGTAATGATAGTGGATGGTTGCTAGCTGGCTGGGGGATGACTGTGGATGTTAACCGCGGTCAAAACAATCATACTAAAAATAAATGAGGGTGTTGGACGGTGTTGTAATCTTACGTTACCCACCAAGAATTACATTAGCATTAGCTACTTGTCAACCAGCAGCATTAAAGGAGGCACCAAAGCACTTTTCCTCTTTGTTCCCCCTATAGCTTGGGAGCAGAATTGTTACCAATATTCTTATGTCTCATTCCAACGAGTTAATGAACCACTGAAACAATTTTGGAAACATTCTTTTAAGGTACAATAGAATCGTTGGTGTTGGATCAATCAACATTAAAATCAATCAATATCAATAAATAAGGGATCTGTTGTATTAATGTGTTGCAAACTGAGAGAGATGTAATGAATAACAAAACGATGCCATGTGGCAGAAAAAATGTTTTACAATTGAGGATGCAGCAGTTTTGAGTCAAGAGCCGGTTGCAGCTGCGCAGCAAGTACATGTGTCTTGTACTGTAGCCCTCTGGAATTGAGAGAGAGAGAGGGAGAGCGAGAGAGTGTGTGTGTGTGTGTGTGTGTGTGTAATAAGTGTGGTACTGTAGATGCAGATGTGGGGAAGCTGCGCCAGTGAAAGCCTCCGTAGGGGGCTTTATACGGTTGTGTAATGTCTGTGCATGTGTGTGTGCACGCAGGCAGGTGTCCCTCCATGCTTCCTTGTGTATATGTGTGCCTTTATGTTGTTAGTTGTGTGTCATTACAGGCTCCAGTAAATGTGTGCCATCCCATATTGTGTGTGTGTGAGTGTGTGTGTGTGTGTGTGTGTGTGTGCACGCTTAGAAGCCTGCAACACAGCCAGTCAATAATTAGCACAGACAGCAGGGGGAGGACGATGAGAGAAAACAAGAGGGAAAACAAGACCAAAAAAATGAAAGAAAAAGACAAAATAATAAGCGCAGCAAGTGTAGCTGAGTCCCCCACACACCCACCCTCCGGTTACCGTGGAAATCCAGATAAGGATGTTTTCACTCTTATTCTGCTAACAGGGCTCTGCATTGGCTCTGACAGAGCCTGAATACCAATTACACTGGCCTGGCACCTCCTCCACTGGAGATAGAGACAGAAATAGGGGTTGTGGCAGAAAGACAGAGAGACTGCGGGGGGTTACAGACAGGAAGAGATGAATGCAAGGAAAGAGGGAGACAGAGTGGATATAGTTGACTATATGGAATAACGACAAGCGGGAGTGGGCAGAGAGTGAATGAAAAGAGAAACCAGTGGTGAATAAAGGACTGCATGTGTCTTATGGCAGAATAGGTGAGAAGAGGCAGGTAAAATGAGTGAAACAGGGAGTTTTGGGAGCCGTAAACAACGGGCCCTTAACTCTATCAACACTCCCTCCGTCCACAACCTTTATCTAAAGTGAGCAGGGTGAAGTACAAGGTCCCTCCCCCTCCTTTACTGTCCAGGAGCATTTGCTTTGAAGTTAAAGCTACGGTTGACCATCAGCTGGTAATAAAGGCGGAGGCCTGATGATAGCTCTGGTGTTGAAGCCAATGAATAATTTATCATTTATTCCGCGCCGCAGTGAGCACATACTTTCCTTAAAGCACATTGACTGTCTGAGCCCTATCCCCTGGCTTTATTACTCATGCACACACACGTGGACATGCACACACACATCATAAATGGAAAACTTCCTCTACACACTTGACATGCTTGCCATTTTCTCTTTTCTGGCTTCCTTTTGTTATGCATAGTAAGTGTTGCTGTTTCCTCTGTCCGAGCAATTGTGGTGCGGGATGAGACTTCAGGTTGTGATGAGCTCTGAAAAAAAAAAAAAACTGGACGTGGATATGCTCGAGTCCTCTGAGCTGAGCTACAATAAAGGAGGAAGTGCACTCTTTAACTCTCATAGCACTAACATTGTGTCACTTCTTGCTCTGATATACAATGCCTTCCTGTATCTCTCTTTCCTCTCTCGCGTCCTGCTCTCAATGGCAGCAGCAGTATTTATTTTATTATTGCAGGAGTCAATTTACCTTTGTGACTGGCACAAAAGACTTTGTCAGCTTTGAAAAGCAGCAACTGTGCCGAGCCATCAACTGCAGCTCATCCAGTTATTGTTGAAGGAGGTGTGTACCGGGACACAACGTTCCCTGCCGCATCAGAAGTTATTGTCCTCCCGGATGTGATTCCGGTTTAATGTTTTGTTGAATAAAATGATGTATGCATGTTAAGGCGCTGACTTCATGTCGACACGTGTGATTAACTTGCTAAATGATTTCAACATCACACTCTACTAGGTTTTTTCTGGAGCCCTATGGTGTTTCTCAATCTTCATACAGTATCTCAAGGCTGTAGAAAACTGGCATAGCTGGTAATTGGTTGTAAAATATATTTATTGCAACTTAATTCCTTTTAAATGGAAGCAACATATGTCCAATTTTCAGATGTGATCATTATTTATTAAAATGGTAAAGGTGAGGGTTTCTTTCTGTCAGGGTTGCAGTTAAGACCACTTAAGTTGAGTCTTGAGAGTCCAAATCTGAGCAGCTTTAAGACCAAGCCTAAGTCCATGGCTGTAGGCACCATAGTCCTATGGCATGTCTGCAGGTACTAATAAGATACGTACAGTAGTCTGAGATGCATAACCAAATGTTATAAAAGTCCAAAAACGCTTACCGTTGCTCGTTAAGTTTAACGCATTAAATTGAGCGCATTGTCATAACTGAAGGCGACTCAGATGGGCATGGCTAAGACAATCAAAGGAAAAAGGAAATAAAGTGGAAATGATGTCCTTGCGTGTCTGCGCGGTTAAGACTTTAAAACTAGAAACCTTCATGCTGTAATTAATCTGTTGAGTGAATAAATGAATGTGGCTGACTGTGTTTACCTCTGTTCCCAGGTCACTGCCATCCACACATCTAGGATCTGAATTGGACAACAGCGCAATATCGCTGCATATCCTTGTCAATAAATTGATTGATTCCGTTATTATGTTGGGCAAAGCACACAATTCTGGACCCTGTGCATAGGCATTCTCTATGGGGGGGGGCATCCTTAGTCCCTGCCCACCTCACTCCGACACCCTGCACACACACATTCTTGACTACTGATTTGTGAGTTTATAATTGAAGATTGTTTGCAGTGTAATTCATGCAGCGTTGGATACTAGCTAGCAGAAGAGGAAGGGGCACATCAACGAGACTCGGTTTTGAAAGTCAAATTTGAATTCCTCTAACATTTTTAGAGGGGAGGCCGAATCAGCTGCCTCTAACAAGCTTGCATAAGCTAAGTAAAATAATTTCCCAGTGACTCACATGCATTAGAGATTTCTTTTCTTGAGCTACATTGGTAAGAGTTTAATTAGCTCTGTCATATATTTTGCCGTGATTTTTATTGGTTGCCCTACGGAGTATATCCAAATGCATAACCTCAATGTTTAGTACAGTGGAAGTGACAAGGTTGCTTGAAATATTGCCAAAGCATCCTTGTGCTTAAAAATAATTGTTTTTTTGGTGACCAACCCTTCTCAGTAATACAGTTGATATGTTTGCCAGTAACAGCACTTTGGCTACCCAGGAAATCATAACTGTACACAACATAGCCTTGTCTTTAAAATGAAATTGTATCCCGGAGGTTCCAGCATGGCGTCCATGCCAATCTGCACCTCTTTCCTGCAAGGAATATTCCAAACTTATATACAAACAGTATTTTTCTGTATGTGTCTCTCCTTCTTCCTCCTGGCTTTCCTGCACCTGAGGCACGAGATTGCGATATCTCTGCAACCGCGGGATGGCCAGTAAGGTGTGTTATCACTGTTGACACACTTTAAGGGGCCCCACACGTGCACAAATGACACACACATACAGGAACTGCATTGCACAGATTGCACTGGTGTACCTCAGGGGCAGAGGAGAAACTAACCGGACAGTTCAGATCCGTTTGCTTTAGTTTTGCTCAAATTGACTTTGTTCTATACTCTGTTTAAGAAGAGATTTAACAAAAACCGTGGCTGCGTGTATGCGCTTGCACATGCATGCGTTAGCTTCTGTTTTGCTGTGTGCATTCTGTTCATCATACTGGTAGCCAGGTTTTCTCCTCCTTTATCATTATCTCCTACACTAGCTCATAAATCTGGGGGCTGATAGGGCTTTCTCCAGCGTCCTAATGCATATTCATAACGCCACTATCTAAATATTCATGAGCAAATGTCTGGCCAAACACCTTCCCCCGCCAGAATAGTGAAATATAAGACACAGTTTGCCGTTTTATGTGCTTGTTTTTTTATGCTGTTTGTGGCAATGGGTGGGGAGTTTTGTAAGAAATGATGCATTTGCACGTCTAAAGGAGAATTATGGGTGCAGAAGTTTCCATCCGACTATGCAGACGACTTCACCGAGGTAGTTTCCCCATTTCAGTTTTTTTTCTCTCTATGAAATTGTCCAGGGGCTTGTAGTTGAAGGTGAAAAATGAGCAGAGTAACAACTTTTGGTAGGTTTATTTTGCAGAGATGGCACACATACATCACGGTTTTAACAATAAATGAAATATTACCATGCAAATTAGAGCTGCATCGCCAACACTTTTTTACAGCCAAAACAAAACTATTTTATCAGGTGAAATCAAGTGCACCTTTCAGTTTGTATCGACTAGTGTTTGTTAGGAGATCTGACATAGTTTTGGATGCTATGTGCCTTCCAATTGCAAACACATCTCTAGCACATCTATTTTTACACAATCATAAATAGTGCAATCGAAAGTAATGTGAATATTCACCCTGGTTTTCTCTGATTCTCATGTAATGACAGTGCTCATTTCCACTGAGACAAAGAAGAACGCCATGTCTCAGACAAAAAAATACAACTAAGACCGGGTGAAAGTGTTTTGTCTTTGATTTATTCATCTTGGTTATTCTCTGCATGAATGACTTGATAGCAGATTGATGGCAGACGTATAGAGAATAGGAGGTGAGTCAGGTCGACACTCACATCAAGAGGTTGTCAAGAATCCTGTCATTTTCCCATTAGTTACAAGTGTTTGCTACAGTGAAAATTAAAGTATACTACAGGGTCAGTCACTGTACACAGACATTTAAATGTGATATCCACAATGACATTTAAACCTTACCCAGAGCAATGCTCCACTTTTTAACCTTTACCTTCATGTCTTTACCATCAGGAGTAATGATCAGTACAAGAGCTAGTGAGTACTTCCTGTGTTGCGATGGAGCTAACTGAAAGCAATTCAGATTGGCCTCAGAGTGTTGTAGTCCTGGAGACACCCTGGATATTGATACATGAGTGCCTTTTAGCAAACCTGATGATCCAGGCTTAGCTGAAGAAAATGGCTGCGCTTATAAAATTGGGGTAACTCCAAAGTAACCCAATTGTATATATATAACTGATGCTTAATACGGCGTGAGTTTTCTCAGACTTTTATTTGACTTCAGCCTCCAACAAAAAGTATAATATATACTGCAGAGTCATTTACCATAGTTTATGACTCAGGCAGTACCTTGACACGCACACCAATATTCTGTTATTATTACAAATTTAATTCCGAATTTGATACAGGTCATATAAACAGCATATATTCCGGTTGGAAATTCCAAATAAGGTCTTTTTCTGAATATAGCATTTTCCGATTAAGACGTGGCTTATTCCGGTATTATTCGGGTTTTAGAGGCATTCTTTGGACATGTGTACAGCGCATTCGGAACATGCATCTCAATCGGGGTTTGACGGCAGTTTGCCTCTTGCCTGTTTACGGCTTATGGTCAGCTCTGAGCGTTGCTATGGTTGCTGTACACAAACCAACCAGCCAACCAGTTTGCAAGGCTGCAGACCCGATAAGAAGAAGAAACACAGCAACTTTTTAACATTATCAAAGACTTGGATGGCCATAGGTTTTTGGATATTTGCACACATCGCTACCTTTTTAAGAAGCTGTTTGGAGGAATGAAAGAGGGATGCAGTGTTCGCACGGTCCAACACTCCACCACTGCTGGTAAGCTTAGAAAAAAATCCTGTTTTGCACGGCTACATGTAAATGGGATTATTAGTGGAATATTAACTTTCATTAGCCATGTAGTGGCCCCCCCTCCCCCCCCAAAAAAAAATAAATAATCAATTGGGCTAGAGTGTTGTACCATCTCGGTTGATGGATGGATACGCTGAACCTAAAGCTCCCATCTACTAAAAATATGTGTCTCTCTCATTTTCTTGCTCTTTTGCGATTATTTTTTATATTTTTTTTACCATATGTAGAGGAGGTTTACTCCTTGACCCACCGGGCCTGGGGTTCGACTCCGACCTGGGGCACTTTGCTATATGTCGTTCCCCCTTTCATGTCTTCATCTGTCCTGTCAAAAAAAAAGTACTACCTGTATTGCAAATATACATCAATTACAATATTCCATTATTTTTCATGCCAAATTAAAAGCTTATATGTAGAAACTAGGCAAATACCTGACAGTGGTTAGGCATTATAATACTCCAATTTTCATTGCATCAATCTTGCTTGTATCCATGATAGATTTGATTTATATCTATTTGTTGCTCATATCGAGAGAATCTCTAATGAACTATCTGTGGGCAGGTAGGAGAGCAGCACGTGTACAGTAGCTGTTGAGAAGATGAAATGTGAAAAAGAATCTGTGCCCTTAACAATGGCCTGAGATGAGCAGTGTGCTTCATGCTCTTCAAACTTGTCTCATTGTCAGTCAGTCAGCTGTCGGTGGCATTATTGCGATAATAAGGAAAAGGCCTTTTATTCAAATGAGAGAATCATTCCTGTTCAGCTCATATGGAAGATAGAGGAGGTGGAGTGTAGTAGTAAGGGCTGATAAATCTGCATGAATAACTTAGGTCATAGAACATACCACAGTTATTTTTGACTGGTTTTCCATCTCTCTTTTGTTATCTTCTCTCTCCCTCCCTCACTTTGTCCCTCTCATCTCTCTTTGCTCGATCTCTCCCTCACTACATGCCTCTATCTTTATCTTGCCTTCTCTCTCTCTGTCCATCATCTCCCTTTCTCTACTGTTCTTCCTCTTAGACACAGTGACATTGTGCACATAGAAACACAAATTGCCAACTTTAAAGTCTGAATGAAATGACAGCTGCACGCTTTCTCACTTTTCTCTTAACGGTAATTGGGTGCGCTACTAATAAGGCACAGCATAGAGGTTGTTGTTTTTTAGTAGTATGACTATTTTCCAGCATGAAACAGCTGAAGACATCTGGTAATTGACTGTTCGCTGAACCCCGCCCTCCCCACAGTTAGTGTTTCTACGCCTGTCAAGCCTTCCATTCTCGCGTGGCACATGTGCAGTTTACAATGATAACAGTCGCAGATTTATTACTCCAAATTCTCAGTAATTTTCTCAACAATTGATGCTTGATTTTAGACAGAAGTAGATGAAAGCAGCTTCTTATTTCTAGCCACTCAGTGATCATAAAATGGCTGGAATGACGGAAATCCAAAGGACAACTGTTGCTTCATGGCATTTTATCATTATCATTTTATCATTGGAATCAAGCCTGTGCCCGCTGTGGCAAGGTCTGAGCCTCTATAAGTGGGGCGCACGCTCAACCAGGTGAGCTATCCAGTCGGCCCAGTTGGAAGCACTGTCTTTGGCATGTTCTATTGTGTTACATACATACTGCTGCACACTATATTCAAAAGCCTTTCAAAATAGCATGCCCTTCCACAATTTTTATGCATCGCCTTTCGTTTCATTGCTTATAAATGCAGGCCCACTGCTGGAACGGTTGACTTGCAAAGCAACCAAAAGCCGAGACCCATCAGAGAGAGTGGCGGTTCTGATGGACCGCATCTCTTGTTTTCATCTCCTGTATCCCAAGTTGTGCTTACAACTTCTTTTTCCCTCCGGGGCACACAAATATTAACTTTCAGACTGGTTTGGCTGCCTATTTACTGCATCTAACGGCACATTCTGTCCATCAGAGGGACTGTTTTAGATGGCATAGCATGGCATGTGTGCTCTTGCAGCTTTGCTTGCCTTTTTGAGGTCAGTCACCTGATAGGCAGATATTAGATATCAGATATCATATATCAGATTTCAGATATATTATATATATATATATTGTTAAAAGGAGGTCCACTGATTGAACTATAAAGAATACCTCTACTCCTTATCTTCCTACGACTGTCCTTGCATCCATTTTGCCTGCTGGAGCTTTTTTCGTCTTTTTGGGCAAGACGTTCGGGGTTGCCTCTTCATGTAGTGACTCTCTGCCTTTAAATAATTAAACGCTCAACAAGCATTATTCTCTCCTCTGCCTGCGTTGGTCACCGTGTTCAGTAAAACAGGACTTTCACGCACAGCCTTGTGCACATTGAAAAGGCAGAGAGGTCGATTCATTGACCTGACCTATTAACTTTCAAGCATTTGTGAACATTTTCAAGACTTGGTTGCACCAGCTTGTCTTTACCTTGACTATAACCTCACCCTTACCTGCACGCCCATGTGCCGAAAGAGACTTCTGGAAACAGATTAACTTTGACAGGTAGGTCAGCAGAAATTAAATAGAGGACAGGGAATCTGTAGAGACAAAGAAGATGCCTTTTCGTACGATACTTGTTCCAAGGACAGAAGCAATAGGAACACACAGAAACAGGCTTTGCACAGCAACAGTTTTGTTGGTTTTACATCCTTTTCTGGGATCCTCGCTAAAGACGATAACCCTCTTACAACACTCTTACAACAGCAATATTTAGAGGAAGAGACTGATGGCTACAATTGCGACACACTTTTCCATTCTGGAAATCATCTCATCATATCATCTCAAATGTCTGAAGCAGAACCCGCCAGTGGGGCCACTCCTGCACCACAGACACTTGCGCTCCAGGATGTAGAGTTCATTTTGAAATGATGAGATTTCAGGAGCGTGGATACGGCAATAAGACAATCTCTAAATCCTATAAAAGAGTGCTTTATTGCTAAAGATAACTGTAACTACAACCTAACCCAAGCCCCACTCACTGATCTTATTATATGCAGTCTGCAATGTACCCCTTTGGCTAATAAAATAAAATGGGTCATGCTCTAAAATTGACATTGACATGTTCAAGCTACATAATACCTTGAAGGAAAACCCCATCATTGCACTTAGGGCTTCATGACAGTTTGGTGCCTGTATTTTTATTTTTTTATTTTTACAGTTTAGGTGTTATTAGAGAGGCATAGAGAGTTTATTTTCTTGGAAATATTCAGGTTTGTTTATGTGGAAGACAGAAATGTATGAAAAGCACCCAAAAGCGAATGAAAAAGCAAAACGGCCAATAGAAGATAGACAGTAGAGATTGGGACAACACACTGACGGAAAGACAGACAGATGAGAAGACAGATGGGACCGGGAGAGGCAGGCAGACGGAGCGATGTGTATGTGTGTCTTTATGCCCCAGCTGAGCCTCAGAAGAGCAGCAGCACAGAGGCCAAGTTAAATGGGGAGGAGAGATTAAAGGCAGTGCCGGGGCCTGCAGCCTCTGTATTCAATCACCGCTCTCCCACACACCTCAGCCTGCATGCTGATCAAGCTGCAGTGAAAGGAGCCATGCACCCTGCCACTCCCATACACAAGTGCACAGACTACGCACTTGTGCTAGCGTGATATCAGATTTTGACCATATGACTATTAAAAAATATAAGATTAACTCAGCATCATTTTTGACACTGTGTGTGTGTGTGTGTGTGTGTGTGTGTGTGTGTGTGTGTGTGTGTGTGTGTGTGTGTGTGTGTGTGTGTGTGTGTGTGTGTGTGTGTGAGACACCAGCCTCGTTAATGTCACTATCACTATAGCTTTACTTTTCATCAATCATATGAATGGATGATAACCATAAAAAGATGTTTACTCAAATTTTCTCAGCAATAATTCCTCATAAAGTTGTGGTAGGCAGTTTTTCAGTTTTTTTGTTGTTGTTGTTGGGCAAAAATTCCATAATATCCTTTCAGCAAATTGTAGTTAAAGTGTTCCCAAAGAAAACTAGACTTCTGCACCTCCTCTTGGCTCTGTTTTCAAGCTTTAGAAAATCTAGTCTGTGACGGGAGACTTTGCCCAATCACTTTGCCCTGTTGGCTGTTCTGCACATGCATTCCCCATGCGACAGAGAGGGGAGAGCTGCAGGAAGAGATCTCATTCTACTTCAAATTCTTGCATTGTTTTGCTTTTTACCCACTGTAGATTTAAAGATTATTGTAACAAGTCAGATTTTCATGTCTTTTTTTGATTATTAAACAGGTCAAGGTGTTATATAAGTTATATATATATATATAACTTTGAACTTATCAAACGGTTCAAAGACAAATTAACAGAGGCCTGACTCAGAAACGGTGCCTGTCAGGACTTCTGTACTGTTGTGATGTCACAACTATACTATATGTAGATAAAAAGTGCAGCTACAGTGCTCTTACAGTATTCTCACGTCTGCAGTGCAGAGATGCCGAGAGCGCAGATGCAGAAGACCCAGAAACACTGACCAATTAAAGCAGATGGGCTTTTTTTAGGAGGGGGGGCTTAAAGAGACAAGTGCTACAATGGAGGCTTGCAAACAGAGGGTGAATACAGGTATATTCAGAAACAGACATGAGAAAAACAATGTTTGTTTTTTTAACATTGAAGCATGTAATCATGTTCTAGTAGAAACCCCAAAACACAAGTATGAACCTGAAAATGGAACCTTTAAAGGTACAGTCACTGCTACAGGGAAAGGGAAGGAATAGACATTCCATATTTATTTTGGTAATATGAAGAAGAGGATCATTGCTCATTGACATTTAATTGACATCAGGGTGATCTTCTGCATTCGATGCTGCTCTGAAATCGTCTCTGCTCTTTTATCCGGGTTGCTTGTTGAACCATCTGCATGATTTACATTTACAGTGTTTGCACTCAAATTTGTTAATTAAATCTAAGCAATAGTTTTGCCAAATAGCTGAAGTGTAAACTACCATTCAAGCATTAAAGGTAATTGCATAAACAGTTACTGGTAAAAAGTTGGTCCAATTATATTACTGAAATGAGGTGTTCAACAGTTATGCATAGGTGTTAATTAGGTGTGGAGAAAGCTTCTTTGTTTTCTGTACTTTTTTTGTACTTTTTGATATGATAATCTACAGTGTCTGTACATACAGCCAAATATATACAGTATATAGTATTTTTTTGTCTTTGTGGAAACGGGAACCAATCAGAACTGGCCATGTTGTGCATTATATATACCTGAAGTAATTAAGGTTGACATTGCTTTTTTGCTTTTGACAACAGCCAAGAGAGGAGAAAATGTGAACTGGAGCTTTGCAAGTTCCCAATACATAAAGGTGTCTAGTGTTAACCAAGAAAAAGAGAAAATAATTTAGCCTTTCTTCTCTATGTTCCATTTTAGCTCTTTACTACCCACCACGGGAAACATGTAGGAGAAAACACGAGCAGCTCAACCTGACCAATGGCAGTCTGCAGACCTCGTAGCCCCAAGCTGCAGTTACATTTGAAGAGTTGCCCCCCAGCTTATGCAATGCCTCCAGCAGCGCTACAGAGCCTGTGTGTGACAACCTTATGCACCAACATAAGTCCATTACTCTTTCTATGTGACTGACTTGTGAGGTTTGCTGTGTTTCCTCCTGGCCATCACTGTAGCTGTGCATTCTTCTTCACATCACGTTCGACTCTGAATCCAAAATATCCCCACAATGAGTAGACCTTTTTCAGGTGGGAATAAAGACTTTTCTTCTAAAAAAAAAAAAAAAAGAAAGAAAAATATTGCTTTGTGCAACTGCTACTTTGTTGGCAAAGAGCCAGAGAGGTTGTATATTGTGAATGTCCCACCCCCTGCTTAGTGCCTTTCTGTGTCAGTGAAAATAAATGGAAGAGAAAGCAGGAAACTAACAATTTCTGAGCACAAATACAAAGAAAGTAAGTTTTGAAAGTAAAATGGCTACTGCAAATTAGCAAGCTATCTCACACACATGCATGAAATAAACCTTGCATACGGTACAGGTAAACACTCAACCATACACACACACTTGCAGATGCTTGATTATAGATTTCCACACATTGGAGCCCAGCTGGCCCTGATCAGGAGCTTAACACTGTCTAACATACCTTGCCTCTGTTCCCCGAGGGTGCAGAAAGAAAGACGTTATTATGGACTTTCACGCGTTCACCCACGGATCTTTCATCTGCAAAATCATAGCAACATTTAAGGTACTTTACCTTTTCATCATTGCCCTGTTGTGTTGCATCCTCTAGGGGAGGAAAATGTGCTTAATTGCAGTAGTGAAGTGGCACTGGTATTTATGTGTGTACACAAGTAAGCTTTCCGTGTTACCAAGGGTTACCGGGGTCATTTGTTTTTTCTTTTCTCCCGCCGTTTTAATTGATGATCATTCATTGTTTCACACCAACACCCTGCTAGTAAGCAGAGTTCATTATTCTAAAACACTACAGCTGGGGAAAAGAGGGCATCTCATGGGAAAACACCATTCTTTATGAGCTTTACACAAGGTCACAGTAGAATTAAGGGGCCCTTGCTTCATTATGAAAACCCTATTAAGTTACACAGGGACTCAGTTGATTCAATGCAAAAGAAACAAAACATGTATTAGGTTGATAAGAATGTGTCCCAAAGCCTCCCTATTCAGACTTTTTTTTATTATTAATTAACCTTTATTTAACCAGAAGAGTCCAATTGAGATTAAGAATCTCTTTTTTTCAAAAGACCTGGCCAAGACAAGGAGGCAGCATAAATACAAACAGACAGAAAACACAAAAGCAGATCCAATTAAGAGGAACTAAACATGAAGCATTGGGAACCCTTATTTCAAAAGAGAAATGTATTTAGTTAGTTGTCAGGTGAATAAAACACTAAAGGAAAATCTAAAGGAATCTGCCTCTAATTGTTTCATTTATATTTAAAAGCAATTATTCTGCATCGTGTTACATGCCGTGCATGGACGGAAGCCCTTTTTTCCAATTTCGTACAGGCATTTGGGAAGGAAAGGTTAAATATATACAAAAGTTTAAGGATACAAAACCAGTCTACATCCATAGTAGCTCTCTGTAATGCTGCACTTA